>PVIA01005367.1:0-55969 GCA_004024845.1 Tonatia bakeri
CATAATCAATAAAATAAAGAAAAAAAAAAAAAAGAAGTGTCCTAATTACGTGCATAAGAATGTCAATATGCCCTGGCTGGTGTAGCTCAGTGGATTGAGTGCAGGCTGTGAACCAAAGGATCACTGGTTTGATTCCCAGTCAGGGCACATGCCTGGATTGCAGGCCAGGTCCCCCAATGGGAGCGACATGAGAGGTAACCATACACTGATGTTTCTCTCCCTCTCTCTCCCTCTTTCTCCCTCCCTTCCCCTCTCTAAAAATAAATAAATAAAGTCTAAAAAAAAAAAGAATGTCGATATGGAAAAGTATACTAGGACAAAAAATGACTAGAGCTGACCCATCATGGTAAAAAGACCTCAGTTTTTACTATTACATATTCCTGCCCAAAAGCTCTCTGGTTCTTTACTTTTCCAAGCCTGGCTCTTTATGAGCCCTTTCAACCCTAAGACTTATGCCACATCACCATACCCTGGCTTCCCACTAAGCTTTTCTGGCTTAAATCTAAGAGTTGTGATAACCTGTTTTAAATAACGTGCATAATACTTCCATCTAGGCAAAAATGGCTACACTTTCTATCAACTACCATTATATGCAGTTACCTATTTTTTTTGTTTCCGTGTTAGTAGCTTTTCTAAGAAATGTTTTCTAGTGCTACAACATACCTTGGTGCTGCTTTGATAATGTTGTCAACACGGAGAATCACCTCTGCTGCTTCAGCTGCACTCAGAAGAACTTGTCGCTTTACTTGGAAACTTTCTGTTATACCCAGTGTTGCCATGTTGCCAATAGTACCTTCCTTCATATCTGAAAAGAAAAAGTACTAACTAAATTAACTAGTTTTAACAAGTATCGAAATATCACTAATGACTTAAACAAATAAAATTAATCCTGTTATGAAAAATAAAATTACACCACCAAATTACTCTATCACTCAAGAAAAATCTTCAAAAAATCAAAACACCAACTACTGATTATTTGTATTAATGGAAAACAACTATGTCAAATAATGAAAATTTTATACAAAACACTAGATCACCTATCTTACTCTACTTACGTAGGTAAAATTACTACAAAAATTTTGCTCACCACTAAGTATCATGAAATCTTACCTGGATGAAAATTTAGACGTCATCTATTTTTCTTCTTGTGAGAATCCTACTTCATCTTCGTACAGATTGTTAGTCATCAACTCTCTCTTGTCCAGTGACAGAATTATCTACCCTCTAAGATGACTCCTATAATGTCCTGGATTGTTTGTTGGGATATTTTTCAATCTGAACTAAATCTGCCTTTTTGGCCACACTTTTGTCTATGTATCAGGGATCTATATTCAAGAAGGTCTCAGAAGTAGTTTACCATGAGACTGGGAGTTAATGCAGCTTATATTATAAGAGATATAGTCAAGTTTACATTTATTTTGGAATATAAGTACTGCTTATGTACTTTAATTCTGTAACTAGAACAAACTAGTTACAAATCCTCAAACTAGATTTATACCCTTTATGGAATAACAAAGTTTGGCAATGTTGAGAATATGAAGTAAAATATTTTCCTAGAATATATAATGCTTACAAAAGAGCCAAAGGAGTCTTTTATATGGTTATCATGAAAATTCACTAACAAAAAAAAGGTAAAGAACTTCGTGAAGAGTCACCCTTAACAGTTACAAGGCCCCAGTTGATTCCTTACCCAGTCCAGCAGTTGTATTGCCTTCACTATGAGCAGCTCGGAGCTGTGCCACCAGATCTGCACTGTCATAGCCTGCATTGTCAGCTATTATAGTTGGCAACTATGAAGTGAAGAAGACAAACGGTTACTATCTATTCTAGTAAAATTCATTGATGCCTAACTAGGACAGCTTTTAAAAATTACATATTTGGAAACACTGCAAAATCTGCTTCTTTTTAATTATAGCTCATAAAAAAGATAAACTCCAGAATCAAATTTAAAGGTGGTGTGATCCTGCTCTTTTTCTTAAGACCAAGAAAAGAAACATTTTCTAAGTTAGAAAAATATATCCACTTAAAAACCACCAACACCAATAAAATTTAAGTTCACACCTCTTATTTTTAACTTACCATTCTCAGTGCTTTAGCGTAAGACTCCATCGCAACAGCTTCTTTACCTGGTGTTTTACTGGCAAGTTGCGTCACAGCATGTGCCATCAGCATCTCGGAGCAGCCTGTGGATTGAAAATCCAATGAAACACCAGTATGCTTAGCTGTCTCAAAGACACTGACTTCCCTCAGATGTGTCAAGCATTTTAAAATTAAGTGCAGAAGCAATATACAGTTTCTAAGAACCATTAGAACCACTCACAATTTATACTATATTTTAAGAAAATAAATAAAATGTTTTACCTCCTCCATAAACTGTTCTAGAATCTTTCACAGTTTGGGCAAGAACACAAAGAGCATCATGCAAAGATCTTTCTGCTTCATCTAAAATTTGCTGAGTGGCACCACGAAGAACAATAGTGCAAGCTTCACCTAATGTTAAAAAATAATATTCTTATGTCACAGTGAGCATTTAATTATAAAACATAAAAATTTGGCTATCATTTACATAGGTGTTAGTTATATTACTTTGTTTTGAAAGCTGACATGTTTTCCACTGTTATACATTCTCTTTGCTGACATCTCATATTCATAATAATTCTAAGTTATCTAAAAAACAACTAGGTTGAAAATGCACTGTTCACAAAGGTAAGATTAACATTAGGGTGATCTCAAAACAGGTCAAAATTAACATGTTACACTCCACAAGAATTAAGACATACCAATTCTAATAACTATGTAACTTTCTTTCACTTCAACAGAGCCCAGAGCAAGGATTTAGGATGCTAAACCAAGATCTACATAATCACTCACCAAGGGCTACCCCGGAAAAGTGAATGAGCTTGTCCTCTCCAATCATAACTTCCTCAATTAGCTTGCAACTTCCAAGCTTCACGAGTTCTGGGTGGTCAAAGGTAGAGGCAATTTCACCACCTATGAACATAAATTAAATGCATAACAGGTTTAAAACTTGCTTTTGAACAAGTAGTAATCAACAGATAAAATTTTTTAAGTTGATTGCTTATTATATGCAAAGCACTCTTTGAAGCATCTCTTATGAAATTAATTACTCTTACAACAATCTTAATGAGATATGGTCCATTATTATCCCATTTAGAAATGATAAAATAGAGACAGAGATGTTTAGTTTCTTATCCATGGTTACACAGCTTGAACAAATAAAGTGAAGGTGGGATTCAAATCCAAGCAGTCTGGCTTCAGACCTGTGCAGACACTGTATACTACTACCCTCTATAGGTTAAATGAAAACTTTACTTTTTTAAAGTATATTTCATTGATTATGCTATTACAGTTGTCCCATTTTCCCCTTCACTCCCCTCCACACACCCTCCCACCCACATTCCCCCTTTTAGTTCATGTCCATGGGTCGTACATAGTCTTCTACATTTCCTATACTATTCTTACCCTCCCCATCTATTTTCTACCTATCATCTCTGCTTATTCTCTGTACCTTTTCCCCCTCTCCCACTCCCGTTCATAACCCTCCACGTGATCTCCATTTCTGTGATTCTGTTCCTGTTCTAGTTGTTTGCTTAGTTTGTTTTTGTTTTAGGTATAGTTGCTAATGATTGTGAGTTTGCTATCATTTTACTGTTCATATTTTTTATCTTTTTTTTTTACATAAGTCCCTTTAATATTTCATATAATAATGGCTTGGTGATGATGAACTCCTTTAACTTGACCTTATCTGAGAAGCAATTTATCTGCCCTTCCATTCTAAATGAAAGCTTTGCTGTACAGAGCAATCTTGCATGTAGGTCCTTGCCTTTCACAACTTAGAATACTTCTTTCCAGCCCCTTCTTGCCTTCAAGGTCTTTTTTGAGAAATCAGCTGACAGTATGATGGGAACTCCTTTGTAGGTAACTGTCCCCTTATCTCTTGCTGCTTCTAGAATTCTCTCCCTCATTTTTACCTTGGCTAATGTAATTATGATGTGCCTTGGTGTGTCCCTCCTTGGGCCCAATCTCTTTGGACTCTCTGAGCTTCCTGGACTTCCTGGAAGTCTATTTCCTTTGCCAGATTGAGGAAGTTCTCCTTTATTATTTGTTCAAATAACTTTTCCACTTGTTGCTCTTCTTCTTCTCCTTCTAGTACCCCAATAATTTGGATGTTGGAACATTTAAAGATGTCCTGAAGATTCCTGAAGCCTCTCCTCAATTTTTTGAATTTTTACTTCATTCTTTTCTGGTTGGATGTTTCTTCTTCCTTGTGGTCTGCACCATTGATTTGAGTCCCAGTTTTCCTTCCCATCACTACTGATTCCCTGTACGTTTTCCTTTGCTTCACTTAACGTAGCCTTCATTTTTTCATCTAATTTGAGACCAAATTCAACCAATTTTGTAAGCATCCTGATTACATGTTTTGAACTGTGCATCTGAGAGGTTGGTTATCTCTTCATCACTTAGTTGTATTTTTTCTAGAGCTTTGACCTGTTCTTTCATTTAGGCTATTTTGTTTTATCTTGTATGTGTGTGTGTGGATGCAGCTGTTACGTAATGAGGGGCAGACCCTTAGGTGTTCACCAGGGCAGGGCAACCACATCACTGTGTTGTGATGCTATATGCGGGGGAGGGGTCTGAGAAGGAACAATGACGCTCCACTCTCTGACGTCTTTCAGTCACTTCCCACAAGCAAATGGGGCCCTTTTGGTGATGATTCCAAGGTGGGTGGTTTGTGTACGTTCTAGGACCCTGTGGATCTCTCCAACAAACTCTCCTGTGAGGCTGGGAGTTTCTCCCACTGCCTCAACCCCCACAAGTGTTTTCAATCAGTGGTTTGAGGCTTTTTTTCCCCATGTTGAGGCCCTGGATTGCAGTCAGTCCAGCTCCCCAGTTGTTTTTCCCCGTTTATCTGCACATGAATGTGGGATCGCCAGGTTCACAATCCACCGCCTGGCCGGTGCACCAGCTGTTGTCTTGCTGGCCAGCTGCACCCTTGCCAGAAGTCCTCTCTGCCTGACTGTCTATCTCTGCCCCTCCTACCGATCTGGATGAATGTGTCTTCTTTAACTCCTTGGTTGCAAGACTTCCATACATTTTGATTTTCTGGCAGTTCTGGTTGCTTTTTGTTTTTAAATTTTTGTCTTTCTTTTGGTTGTGCAAGGAGGCACAGTGTGTCTACCTACACCTCCATCTTGGCCGGAATCCCCCTAAATGGAAACTTTAACATTTACCTTTAAGCCTACACTTAAATACAGATTCTCTTCTGAATCCAATCTAGAAGATAAGTACTCTTATGACCCAATTTCCCAACAAAAATTAAAATACTTAACTATTATGTCAACAGATGTATGAACTTTTGGAAGAGCTTAATGGGCATTTGGTATCTGCTAATTATCACAATAACTGAAATGTCAGAAAGACCTAGACCCTTATAAGACCTAGAAAAGGGGAAATATATACTGAGAATTCCCCAGAGCAAACTTAGTTGAAGTGTCAAAAAAGTAAATTCATTTTATTCCTTACGTCATATCTCTATTCCTACTTTCCCCTCCCTCTTCCATGCTATAAACTGAACAGGGCCAGCCATTTCCTTTCCTGGATCCTAATTAAGCAAGTTAGATTTCCATTTTAAAATCCTTTCCTCTAGCTCATCAACCTCTTTTAATAAGGTAGAATACCTCTTCATCTTATCGATGTTATCTGCTAAATAATTGATGCTTTAAACATACATCTACTTTATAATTTATAAAAAGGACTCTGGTCTTCCCAACTCTACTAACCTAAATTGATAATCTATATGGCTGAAATCCTTTTTGGTTGGCAAATTCCTGAGACTTTGTTTTCAAGATAAAAAGACCCTACTGGTGTTTGGGACATCATATCCCAAAAATGAGACTAATTTGGCCTTTGAGAATTTTCATTTATCCTACACTCATTCATCTATATCTGCTTACAAGGTATTTCTTGATATCTGCAAAAACACATTTCACACATTATGACTACATATAAGCTAATAGAATGGGGGCCACCATGGGGTCAGGTCAACCTCAGTTGGTACACTTGGTGCAGTAAATTTTCTTCTGAGTGTATGTGGCAATTTCATGTATCACTAACTTATCCCATGAATGTGCTATCATCACATTTCTTATGTCTTTAATTTTGTTACATTAAAGGAGTTACATAAACATGAGCATCTTAAGTTTAATCGCTTTAACCATCAAGTGTGTAATGGCTTTTAAAGAACTTTAACTAGAGCAGGCAAACCCATTTCGAATTAATGAAAAGAAAATGTGTCTTTTTAGGTCAGAAGATTATACTTCTCAGATTATTAAAAATGGCTTAAGAATTCTGAGATGAGGCCAATTCTCCTCTCTACATTAATTAGTATCCTTTAATTTCTTCAAACACTCAGAGCAATTCCAAACCAAAGTCACCATACCCAGTGGCTTTCCACCCCAAACCCTACTCTCCTTCATTCTCATTGCCAGGCCCCCAACCAACTTTCCAACCTATTCCTGTATTTTCCAGGACCTAAAAATTAAGAGAATAAAAGTTTGTAATGCTTAGTTCTTCCAGGGCTACTTAGAGGTTACTTTAAAAACCATTAAACCACAAATAGAAAGTTAACAAGTTGCACTCTACATCACTTTGATTTAGACATACCTTACCTGTAAACATCATTTCTGTTGCACACAACTGGAATTACACCACTCATTACATACACCCCTCGTCTGAAGGGTGAGTGCTGGAGAATACTAACTTTTCATCATACATTGCCAAACTGTTTCACACTTATTTTATTACTTACTACTTTCAGAAATTTTCAAAACTTAACAAAAGTAATGCTGAAGTACTTGACCCACTCTCTGTCATATGGTTAAGCGTTCAGTAAAGATTACTATCATAACTGTGCTACTATACAGGACACAAAGCATTAAACTACTCACTTAGCATTAGAATAAATAAACGAAAAACATTTCATTTACCAGATAAAGACATAAGACTCTTTTTTTTTTTTAAGCTCTAGTTTATAGACTTTATGTTTAAGACTGTGTCCCTATGGGTTTGTGAAAAATAACATAGTACGTATCTTTAAAATTACAACAAAAAGCCATCTATACCAATGGTAAACCTGGCATATAATTTAGTATATTAAATATAATGTAACTGCCTGGCTAGTGTGGCTCAGTAGATTGAGCACTGGCCTGCGAACTGAAGTTGCCACTGCAATTCCCAGTCAGGGCACATGCCTGGGTTGCAGGCCAAGGCCCATGTTGGGGATGTGCAAGAGGCAACTGAAAGATGCTTCTCTCCCTCTCTTTCCCTCTCGTAAATGAAGAAAGCCAAAAAGGATACATCAGATTTCAGACTAACTCAAAGGGATTTCTTTGTATTCTCAACAATGAGTTACATATACATTTAACTCTTGAACAACTTAAGTTTGAATTCCATGGTTCTACTTATACGTAGGCTTAAAAAGCTGAACCCATGCAGTTCAAACCCATGTTATTCAAGGGTCACCTTCTTCACAGCAGTTGGGTGCGAAGGGTTGACTATAAATTTCTGCAAAGTCAAAAGTTATATGCAGATTTTCAACTGCCTGAGGCTGGGAGTTGGCATCCCTAACTCACCAGCATCTTTCAAAGAGTCAACTGTACTAAAACTCAATAAATCCAAGAATGATTATTATGTTTGTTAAAAATTAATGACTTTTCCCCATACCTGTGACAAGAGCCAGGCGCTCCACACCTGCGAAATCCGCATGCTCAATGGCCATAACACCAGCAGCACCAAAGAGCTGTTCAGGATAATTATAAATTAATTGCCTATAAATAAAATACATAAATACACTGTTACATCACAAGATAAAATACCAGATTAACAAAAATAAAACCATGGGGGGAAAAAATAGAAAAAACTTTACCTCAACAGTTATCAATGAAATATAAATCAGAACAAGATACAATTTCTTAAATATACAATTTATAAATTATAACACTAGTGCATCCATGCTAGTATTACAAACAGGCTTTTTCAAATATTGTTACTGGTATAAACTAGAAAGCAATTCAACAGCAATGCATCAAAACCATAATATTCATATGCTTTAATTCTACTACTGATAATCTACAGCAAGAAAATTAGGTATTAAAACATGTAATGAAGAATTTGTAAGAATTTTTATACAGAATAACAAAACATGTAATGAAGTATAAGAATTTTTATATAGAGCCCTGGCTGGTGTAGCTCAGTGGATTGAGCTCGGGCTGCAAACCAAAGCATCGCAGGTTCGATTCCCAGTCAGGGCACATGCCTGGGCTGCAGGCCAAGGCCCCCAGCAACTGCACATTGATATTTCTCTCTTTCTCTTTCTCCCTCCCTTCCCTCTCTAAAATAAAAAAATAAAATCTTAAAAAAAAAAATTTTTGTATAGAATAACAAAATTTGCCAGTGACCTCAATGTCCACTACGAGAGTATATGTGTATAAATGACAATTTAAAAATTATTAAAAAGTTTATAATTTTAAGTAACAGTATGTACTGTTAGATTTAAAAAGTGAATTACAAGTTTATAGCACATGAGCACAACTAAGTGAAAAACAAACTAGAATACCACACACAGAAGTCAATTTAAAGGAAAGAATTCCTGAGGTAAGACCCTAGATCATTTCTTTATACTTTTCTATATTCCAAAATGAATATATGTTACTTTTACAATAGAAGTAAAAGCATCTGTTTAAAAGTTAAAAAAAAAAAAAAACCAAACTATAATTTTATAATGTACTGCTAGGCAAAATGTATGTTATCAGATTCACAGATCACATAGAAATTTACAAACTTACTTTTCAAAAGTCAACAAACGTTTGGCCTAAAACAAATATTTTTCCTCAAACATCTCTCAAAGTTAACTAAGACCATTTCACTGAACTGTGCTGTTCCTCTTGATGTTCTCCTCATTCAAACAATCCACAAAAGTCTTAAATACTATTAATTAAGAAAGAATATATGAGCTCTGGCTGGTGTGGCTCACTGGACTGAGTGTTGGCCTGTGAACCAAAGGGCCACTGGTTCAATTCCCAGTCAAGGTATATGCCTGGGTTGCAGGCCAGGTCCCCAGTAGGGGGCGTGCAAAAGGCAACCATTCATTGATGTTTCTATCCCTCTGCCTGCCCCTCTCTCTAAGAATATATTAATAAAGTCTTAAAAACAATACATGAGAAAGGTTTATGTATATTTTTCATACAAATTAAAAGCCTTCAAATTCTTATTATTTTCATCTCTTCATTCTTGTTTTACTTCTATGCTATTAGCTTTTTGCTACTTCAAACTCCCATCATTTAATACAAAATTAACTCTCCTCCAAATATATGTATACTATAGTCAAAATTAGTAACTGCCAAATCAAAAAACTGTTACTGTTAACATAAAAAGGTTTAGTAAACAAAACTTTTACAAAATATAACTTAAATTATAATGCAAATGACTTGCTATGATTATATTTATATTTGGAAAAAATAAAACAACAGCTCCTAAATAAATCGCTAAATACAAGGTATTTCCCTAAGTCTTTTTAGATAAAAATCCTTTCTTAGATCGTTACAAATAAGGTTAGCACAAGAACACACAGACCTGTTAATAAAGCAATTTATCCCATGCTTAAGAATACGTTCAACTTTCTCTTTCATTTTTTCCTTTTCTGCATGTTCTATTTCTGCCACCTTTGCTGTAGAATCAACTCTTACACGAGAACCAAATATCTAAGGAGAAAGCAGAAAAACAGCATCACCTTAATTACTCTTCAGAGTCCCACAGCATATGTAAACATTTTTATGTAAATACACCAAAAAATGTTTGCTTGTGATATGATTCATATATATATTCTAAGCTTTTTGGTTCAACTGATTCCCAGCCCGAGTTTACAGCAGCTAGCAATCAAAGTTTCAAGAAATGTAAGCATACCTTTATTTTGTCCGTATCCATACCAGTATTTGCAATAAGAATTTTAGCATTTTCAATTCGCTTTGGTTGATTTACTCCAATTTTTTTATCCAACAGAAAGCCTACAATATGAGGAGAGTATTGTATTAAACATTCAGGGTCAAGTAGTAACTCTTACGAAGTTGTCTGCTTTATCAAATTATTGGGTTGGCCAACAAGTCTGTTCAGTTTTTTATATAAAAGACACATTTTTCATTTTCACCAATAATTTTACTGATTTGCATATTTTGAGTATGTTGGCTATCTCCCATGTAGTAGAATGTTGATTGTTCTCAATTAATGTCTTGATTTGATTGCTACCAACTTCTACTGCTCTACCCGACCATGGAGCATCGTCCGGCAAGAAATCTCCAGCATGAAACTTTGCAAACCAGTTTTGACACATTCAATCAGTCATAGCATCTTTTCCATACACTGCATAAATCTTTTTTTGCATTTCAGTTACATTTTTACCTTTCTTGAATTCACCAATTTTGATGGTTTTTTTTTTGTAAATGCACATTGATACGATAGCTGTCACAATACAATTTCACAAAATTGTTTTGAATAAAGTTAAAGACAACTAAGTGCTACTAGAACCATCTTAGAGAAAAAACCAAACCAATTTTTTGGCCAACCCAATACTTTTAAGTCTAATTTAAGACTAATGCTTAGACTACATCTAAGCTCCTAGAGAGACCCTATAAAGCATTCCACTAGAACAGTGATCATAAAAATTATTTTTGCAAGTCATTTTAAAATTATATGAAACAGAAAAATTTAAGAGCACAGCACAAATATTTAGAGTAAACACAGCATTTTTAAACTTTTATCTCAGATATACAGCATACTACATACACAGGAATGTGGGTTACAATGTAAACTTATTAAGTCCACTATCATTAGCTTAAAACCAATACAAGAGAGAACATGCTGTGAAAAATTCAGATACACAGGAAATTGCCAGAAGTTACTGAAATGTAAAGAACTGAGGCTGGTGATCAACTGAAAAAGCCATGAGCAATGGTGTCAGACAAACCTGGCCCCAATTATCCCTCTGCTGCGCACAGGCTATTAGCAACCTGGGAAAACTCATTCAGCCTTAGTTCCTCATTTGTAAAACAGGAATATAACCAGTGGCACAGTATTAGTCACCAGCCTAAGGCCCTGTTGACTTAGAACTATCATTCAGGCACAGTATTGCCTCTTCAGGCTTCTTTTCGATGCATATGTAACTTTTACTAAGCCATTGTCATCTTGGGTTCTGCTCTAGTAAGCTGAACCTCTCACTCACTGGGTCAGTATCATAAGGGATGAGATTTTAAGTAAAATTCCTATTACAATGCCTGGCACAGAGCAGATATTCAAAGAAAGGTACCTATCCTTATTTTCTTTCCCTACCACCAGCCCCTACTGGAAATGCTACAGAGCCCTTGCACATAAACTCAACCAGGAGTATTTTTAGAACCGTTACTCCCTTGAAAGACACAACTGACACACAGCAATGCCTGGACTCTCAATCACTGGTAAAGCAGAAACTGTAATGCACAACTTACTCCTTTGTTTCCCCTTATCTGTAGAAGAGAACGCGTAAACTACCATCTATAGGCCATTTTGTTAAGTAAATACAATGTTAAAGTACTTGGAAAATTCCTCTTTTATCAACAAAATACACTAGGAAAATAGCAGTTATGACTAATTTACCACTCTTTAAGAATACCAAGAAATATACAGGGTCTGGAAGAAGTAACGTCTGCTTCTGTGTGGTTGGTAGGGTAATATGTGCGTAGTAATTTCTAGTTTTAATTTCAACACTTCACCTAAAATGTCACATGGTGTACTTGAGTGTGATGTTATGGTACAGAATTACGTGCTTAAGATTTTATAATAAAAAATGGGCATTATTTGTGCCAGACCCTGTATATCCTCAACACCTGCCAACTAAATGATTTATCCTAGACCCTTCCTGAAGAACACATATAATCCTGAGAAAAAGCATCATTTGAAGATAGCTGGCTTCCAGAAAAGTAGAACTATAATTTCTCTTTATTAGAGACTGAAAATACCTTCATGGTATAAACAGAATCTAGATATTATCAAAAAAATGCTGGGATGGTATAACATGAAGAACACTGTCAATTTAACAGATAGAGGAAAATGACAAAAATGGATGCAATGTAACTTTTTGTCCTTAAAGATAGGTTTTTCTGGCTTTGTAAAGTGTTACTAGTCCTGGCTAGTTAAAAATAGGATTCACTCAGTATTTATCCCTCAATATCCTATCACAGCTTGTTTGCCCACATTCAAAATATCTACATACCTTCATCTAAATAAGAATCTGCCAGGCTTCCTCCTAGTTTCTTGATGACATGAATTGCCTCCAGATTACCAGAGCCTTTCAATCTGAGAACCGCTTCCACAGCTAACTTAGTAAAGTGATCTTTGTGATGAGTAAGAAGTTTTGAGGATAATGTTGTTCCCGCAATGTTCATTAAATCTTGGCGAAATTTAATTTCATCAGAACTAAAAAACAATCAAATAAGAAAACTCATGACTTTCTTAAAATGAAATGCTTAAACTCACTTCTTCATTGATATCAACCCTATTTTACTTTTCAAAATTTATTTAGATACTCACATGTCAATAGATACTTTCACCCCAACCAGTAAGGACTCATCTGATAAGAATTAAACCTCACCAGTAAACAAGCAATGCAAATTAAAGGGTACTGTTTTCCACACTACCAAACTGGCAAACCACAATGAAGAAACACAAGCACACAAACACATATGAACCTCTGCCAAGAACATGAGGAAACAAGCAGTTACACAGGTACTGGAAGTGTAAATTAGTATATTTTTTTCTGGAAGGTTACTTATCTTTGAACCCAGCAATACTTCTTGAAACATTTTTGGGGGTAACAAGTTTACTGCAACATAAAGCTAACCACTGTCAAAACACAAAACTCCAACTACAGACAGGTAAATTATACTACACACCTCAACAATCAACAGCATATCTCTATTAAAAATACTGTACAGAATAAGCTCTGGCTGATGTGGCTCAGTGGACTGAGTCCAGGATGCGAACCAAGGGGTCGCCAGTTCGATTCCCAGTTAGGGCACATGCCTGGGTTGTAGGCCAGTACCTCAGTGGGGGCCGTGCGAGCAACCACACACTGATGTTTCTCTCCCTGTCTTTCTCCCTCCCTTTCCCTTTCTAAAAATAAAAAAAAAAAAATCTTTAAAAATATATACTGCAGAGAATAAAAAAATATAGGAAAATATTAACACCCAGAAATGTGGTGGTTATTCAACTACATTAAAGAGGCTAATAACCCTCTACACAATGTTACTATTTGTTTCACTTATTGTGAATATCTAGGCAAAAAATGAAAACCCAAACTTTAACTTAGTGGCTATCTCTGGGGGGGTAATGTGGGGTTTTATGTTGGGGCAGGATGAGGAAGCAGGATGTTTGTATATGTTTTTGTATTCTCTAGACTTTGTAGCTGAGCACACTTTACAAAAAATGTCAAATGTTTATAATAGCATTTTGGCATACCGACCCATGATCGACTGCAGAATTCAACAGAGCCTGTCTTGCTGCCTTTGTGGCTTCTCTCCAACCCGCAATGATGGTCTGTGGATGAATCTTTTTTGCAATTAAAGATTCTGCTTCCTATAAATAAAGAGTGGAAAAATTCTTGTCAATAGTAAAAATGTAGGAAGAACTTGATTATTTCTGGCATTCAAAACCACAGTAGTAAAAAACAATTAATAAAGTGAAGCCAAACTTGTTCAGATATGTCTTACCCTTAGCAATTCCGCCGCTAAAACAGTAACAGAAGTAGTACCATCACCAACTTCATCATCCTGAACCCTTGACATATCTAAAAAAACAAGTTGGTTATTAACTCACTTATATTTGATTCTGCCTTTTAAATTACTTCTCTGTAGCTTACCTAATCCTCCAAATATACCCACTACCAATCCAAATCTCACCTATCTGGTTTTCTCACATGACAAATTCTTTGGAATTTTTCAGTACAAAATGCAATGCTTTTACCATCAATAATTACACAGCATTCCAGAAGCTTGTATTTTAACAGTGATAACAATTTGAAAATGAACAGTTAATCAAAAGCATAGTTAGTCAACACAGTCTATTAAAAATGTGTTTCAAAGTTAACAGAACACTATCATCTTCAGACTCACCAACTAGAACTTTAGCTGCTGGATTATCAACACCAATGTTTTTCAGAATAGTTGCACCATCGTTGGTCACCATAAGAGAGGCATCTCGACCACTGCTTAACAGAATTTTGTCCTAAAAGTAATATATTTGGCTGGAGATATAAGTATGTCTTTAACATATGGGTCAATCAATACCCTCACATACTGTTAATGGGTACGTATTCTGGATGGCTATTTAGCAGAATGCATTATAATTTTTTCCAATGCGTACACCCACAAGCAAGCCTTGGTATCTACCTTCGTAAAAACACTAGAAGATCAAGGGACACATAAACAAGGTTATTTCCGCTCTGTAACAGCCAAAACAATATAAACAACCAAATTAAGTGTCACCCGATACAGTCACAAATGTAAACTATAAAATAATCGATGCTGAATATTATTTGACACTTAAAGAGGCAAGATTTCAACAAAGCACACTACAGAAAAACTACATAAGTAGTATCTACGATAAAAAAAGCATAATCTTATGAGTATAGAAGAAAACACATAATACTAAGATGCACATACATTTACATAAGTGAATAAAGATGCAGGGAAGATTTACATCCCAATGGTAACAGTGGATATCACTGGGGAGGTGAGTGGCATGGAATGGGACTTCAGCCATAGGGTTACTGCTTTGATTTTTAGTAAGAAAAATATGTCCATGCCTGTATAATTCACAGTTAAGTTTCAAAAGATTAAAAAGCATCAAAAAAACCTGCTATTTACTATGTCTATTTCCATTAATGACTCTAAAACAATATCAAAACATTTAAGAATTCCGTCTTTCTTACCATGCCCTTGGGTCCCAAGGTACTCTTCACCAAGTCTCCAATAGCAATGGCACCAACAAAGGAAGACTGGAGTAAAAATCAAAGAGATATTCAAAATCAATTCTAATCTTAAAATTGTACAAGTATAACCGGATCTTCAAAAGGAGAACAAGGTTTACCAGACGAGCTGTCTCTGCTCTCTCTTCATCAGCTCCAGCCTTGAAGATGTTGACAGGTGCGAGGGAAAGGGACGCCTGAAAAGGACAATCAAGAACTAGTTCGAATGCCAATATTCTTTTTAAAATTTTTTTCAATTTCATTTTCACTTTTCGATTAGCATTAACGTTCCATATAATTTTGTATTAGTTTCAAGTGTCCAGCCTAGTGGCTGGAGATTTCTTTGATTTAGAAAATGATCCCCGGGTTAAGCCTAGTACGCACCTGAATGCCAAAATTCCTCAATACATGTACTTACAGGCCTTCCATTAGACTTGCAAGTAGGTAGGTAAAAAATTAATTTACAGAACAATGTACTTTTTCGAACAAATAAAGCTCTCCATCGTCTGGGCATTCATTTGAGGAGGGAGAGACTTCTAAAGCTGTATAAGGAAAGTGACTTTGTGTTTCGGATCTTCAAGTGGTCCAAGAATAAAAATCATACACTGAAGAGACTGACCGTTAGGAATTGCAAGACTTAAGTTGATTTTAATCCAAGGATTAGGCAGACAGGGGCTGCAGGCCACTGCGGGACAACCACCAAGCAGACGAGTGAACGCAGCGGCCTCGCTCCCATCCGACCGCGCCTTCCCCGCCGCCCCAAACTCCGCCCGGAGGAAGGCGGGGCCAGCCCCGCCGGCCCGCCCGGGGCACTAGAAATTTCTCCGTTTGGGCTCAGTCCCGGGCCCTGCAATTCTGGGACAGTGGAGAGGCCGGGTCAGAACCAGACGCAGGTCTGGAGGCCCACCCTTCCCCCTGGCCCGCACCGAGGGCTTCACCGGCGGGTGGAGCGCAGGCCGCACGCTGCGGCCGGCACCATGTGCGGCGGTTGTGAGGGACAGACACAAGGAGCCAGCTGCGCTGGAAGCACAAGATGGGGCAGCGTAGCGGCAGAAGAAAGCGGGGTATGGCGGGGCAGGGCCAGTGGGGCCAGGCTCACCATGATTCCGACAAGTTGGCCACTCACGCTACTCTCTCACCACTCGCGGCCGGGAATCAGAGGAAAGAGAAGCCGGACGTGACGCCACAGCTCTACTGCAGGGGGCGGGGCCTCGACTAGAGCGCAGCTGCAACCTAGCGCCCCCTCAGGGCGAAAGAAAGTAGCCACTAGGATTGTAAACGCAGATTTTCTGGCTGAAGGGGCGGGGTCTTGGCTCACGCCCCGCCCCCTGCGGCACCGAAGACTCGGAACCAGAAAAGGGGAGGTCTGACATTTTGCGTGGGGCGGGGCGGATTGGGAGTAGGAGCCCGGAAGCACAAAAGAGCTGCACCGGGAGGCGAGGTGGTTTGCACCGATAACGGAGTTGCTGCTCGCACATTTTTCTTAAATTTACTATTTAAAAACTTATCCCTGGTTGGTGTGACTCATCGGATTCAGCGCAGGCCTGCGAACCCGAGGTTCGCCGGCTTGACTCCTGGTCGGGGCACATGATGCCAGGTCCTCAGTTGGGCGCGTGTGAAAGGCAACTGATTCGATGTTTCCCTTTTTCCCTCCCTTCCCCTCTCAAAATAAATAAATAAAACCTTTTAAAATTTTGACTTAAAGTGCCACATATACACAGATTAAAGTGTTATATACTAATAATAGATATAATTCACCTACCTCATCTCCCAAGAAGCTACCACACTCAACTTTTTCAGCTATGTTTTGTGGTCATTATTCGTCATATTCTTAACTAATTTTTTATTGCTATTTTAATTTTAAAATTATTTGATTATTACAGAGACTGACATTCCTTTTATTGAGTTTTAAAACGCTTTTTTAATTGTATGTTGACTGTCCAGGACAGCATACAATGATGGAAACATTTACTTTTATCTTTGCCCTGCTTGCTCGTTCAGGAGGTTTTGCGTTTCACTCATCCCTCTCCTCCCATATTAGTAGAGTTGACTAATATACTCTCACTCAATGTCTTGGTAGAGGTCAATATCAACCGGAAACACTTATTTACCAGAAGCAGTTGTCTGCTTTCTCTAAATTGACCCCTTAGGAGGGTTAGGAGCTTAAAAAAAAATTCTAGCCCTCGCTGTGTTGGTTAGAGCTTCATCCCACACACCAAGCAAGGTTGTAGGTTCCATCCCCTGTTGGTACCTACAAGAATCAACCAATGAGCACATAAATTAAGCGGAAAAATAAATCTCTGTCTCAATCTCCCTCTCCCTTTTTGTCTCTATGATCAATTAAAAATATAAAATAAAGCTCCGGCTGGTGTGGTTCAGCGGATGTAGCCCTTGCCTGCGGACCAAAAGGTCACTGGTTCGTTCTCAGGGCACGTGCCTGAGTTGCTGCTGGCCAGGTCCCCAGTTGGGGGCTTGCGAGAGGCAACTGATATCAACGTATCTCTTGCACATCAATGTTTCTCTCCCCTTCTCTCTCCCTTCCCCTCTCTCTAAAAGTAAATAAAATCTTTAAATATATATATAAAATAAAATTCTATGTTTTCTATCATCTACCAATACCCTTTTCTCCTTTTGACAAACTTATTAACAAGTTCGTGGGTTTTTGGCAATTGTTAGATGTTTTCAATTTTTAGTTGTTTCTATCCTTTAGGTACATTCTAAAATGGTTAGTTTACACCAAGGATTGACAAACTATGGGGAGCCAAATCCCACCTGCCTATTTCATAATACATTAAAACTGTATGAAACATATTTTGGTGTCCATAGCTTGGCTGGCACATAAGCATACCCATTCATTTTTGATACTGTGCAATGCAATAGTTATACAATGGCAGAGTTGAGTTGTATTGACTGTATAACCCACTAAGCCTAACATATTTATGATCTGATCCTTTACAGAAAATATTTGCTGACCCTGGTTTACACTATTCCCAAGGCCCATCATGAAAAGGGATGTTCAAACTGGACAAATTGTTATTTTAAATCTACCCAAAATTGTGTGTTCATGGAAAAATTGGCCCTTGTTTCAGGAATGCCCTTTGACAGGTATATGCGAAATCACATACTAACAGGGCAGCTAATCTTTTGGCGTGTCTAGGTCACACTGGAAGAACAGTTTTCTTGGGCTACTCATAAAATACACAAACACAATGAAAACAAAAAAATCTCACGGTTTCAGTAAATTTGATTTTGTGTTGGGCCACATTCAGAGCTATCCTGGGTTGCCAGTTGGACACCCCTGCAACTAGAATGAGAAGTCACAATAATAAGCTAAGATACCTCGCAAAACAAGTTTTATTGTGGTCAAATCACGTACCTGGAAATATGTCCTCTCACAGGCAAGCCTGAGACTTAGGGTGATGGAGAAACCAACCCCGCCTTCCTGGTGCACTTTGAAGTGGAAAGAACAGCCAGCTTTTAGATGGGGATTGGGAGGCAGGCCCTGCTACCTGTGGAGCTGAGGCCAGACACAGCCAGGAGGAGATGGCTGAGAGGACTCTCAGCTTTCATTGCAGGGTTTTTGATTCTTCCCAATTTCTTACCTCCTTTGGCATCACCCTTATATTTCAGGTTATTTTTTTTTAAACCCGAGGATATGTTTTTATTGTTTTCAAAGAGAGAGCAAGTGAGGGAAGGAGAAAAAACATTGATGTGAGAAACATCAATTGGTTGCATCCCATTCAAGCCCTGACCAGAGATAAAACCTGCAAACTTTTTGGGATACTGGACAATGCGCCAACCAACCAAGCCACCTGGCCAGGGCTGTGTCCCAGTGTTTAATTGCTTAGTGTCTGGAACCAGGCTGTCTATGTTTGGATTTCAACTCTTCCATTTACTAGTTTTGTCATTTGGAATGGGTTCCATAGGTCCAACCACCTTGATCTATAGCAAAGTGAGAAATAACAAAATTTTATTTAAGCCATCAAGTTTTGGGGTGGTTTGGTGTACAGCAATAAATAGCCTAAACACTTGCTTAACAACACCTTTGAATAGGCATTTATACAGTTTTGCTTCCATTTCTGTAACAGCCTCTTCATCAGTCTACTTAAATGTCCTGTTATCATCGATGTTGCTGTCAGTTCTTTCTAAACTATTTCTCCAATGTTTTAAATCCTTCAAATTCTCTAACCTCATTTAAACCAAAATGTTTTAGCTTTCTATAGGTACTGATGTCTGTCATTTTTCCCTTCTTCCCATCCTGCTTTTGTACCCCATGCTCTTCTGATGGAACCCCTTTCCACCACTGAACATTACAATCTTTCCATACCTCCGTACCTTTGCATATGCTACTCCTCCTCCCTAAGACATCCTCTTCCTTCCTTTAGTCTACGAAGGCTGTCATCAAACACCTTAGGGATTACTTCCTCCAAGCTTTCCTCAAAACCCCTATTCTCAGGCAAAGTTAGGTGCCCTTCCCCCCCCTTTTTTTTTGCGCCTTTATCACACTGCTCCTACCAAGAACTGACATGTCAGTTCTCCTAAGCTATATAGCTATTACCCATCCTAGATATATCAGAGAAAAGTTAATTCATCATTTACACTTTATTTGTGAGGGCACGGTCCTCTGGGGACAGAAAGGGCATTGCCCCATTAGAAGGCTATTCTAAACTACAGAGATTTTGAGGACAAGGACTGGTATCTTTATTACTAGCATTGGGCCTAGCTCATGCTCGTTCATTAAAGAACAAGTGAGTAACTACTGTTCTCTAAGGAATTCAAAGAAAAAATACAGAAATAATCCAAAAAAGTTCTGAATTTCTGAGAATAAATGTCTGTTTTCCAAGACTTGGTCTCCGCCACATCTTGACCAATTATGTGTTCCATAGATGTCTGGCACATAGTAAGCACCCAACTATTTATGGACTTGCCTTTCGCTTTCATTGTTTTTTCTGTTTTAATTGATTTGAAGGGTGGAGGAAAGAGAAAAGAAAGGAAGGGAAGAGAAAGAGAAACACTGACTCATTGTTCCACCTACTTATGCATTCATTGGGTGGTTCTTGTGTGTGCCCTGACCAGGAGGGATGGAACTTGCAACCTTGGCACATCTGGACAAAGCTCCAATCAACTGAGCTACCTGGCCATGGCTCCCTTTCATTGTTCAAATGTTCTCCCTTTTGAGCTGTTTCCAAATAGGCTTTGCAGTGTCCATCAGTGGCTAAAATCAGGTTTGGAGACCCAGAACTGAGAACTACTAGTTTGAATGACCACAGAAATAAAACTGTGAATCTGTCATATACTTAAAATTTCACTTTTACTTTGATGAAACATAACCCTTAACCCATTACATGTTCACTTGAAATGGAGGCAGTGATATGAGACTGAGAAATAAAATCTATCATAGCTTCAAAAAATGTATAAAATACAAATACAGTAAAACTATAAATAGGTATCCAACCAAACTTTTATTGGAGTTTTATTGCAATCTACTTTCAGCAATAAAGGGAAAGGAACCATAAAAAAATCCGACCAGATTTTATTCAACAAAGCAGTTTTTCATGAATGCTTAAGGTGAGTGTATATAGTCAGCTCAGCTTCCAGTATCAACTTGAGTACCTCATCATGGAAATTTAGGCCAGAATGACAACGGTAAGCCATCGCAAAGTCCCAAATCATCTAAGATTAAACCATATTGTACATATAAAGTATACTAATACTTCGTAATAAATAAGGATTTAAAAAGTGTTGCTTAGCCCTTGTTGAACTAAATTCAATTATTAGCATATTCTTTAAGTACTCCAGTTAATAAAGGTTTGATTGTACTTCAAGAACTATGACTTTTCCAAAGATAAAAAAATTAGTTCTTGTTATGACAAAAATTAAGCTTAAAAGCACATTCACACTTGTTCTTAAAAGCATGTCTACATCATATATGAGATAACTTCTCGTGCCTGGAGACATGGTTCATATGGCAAAAAGTCAAATGCAAAAAAACTAGAGGGCAATCCTCACATGTCCACATCCTCCAAAAAGCCACACTTGGCCTCAGTGTAAAAGCTATATTTTATTGCCATGCTACAAAATGTATGAAGTTGGCACTGATAGAAAGAAACAGAGAACAAAGGGTAGGGAAGGAGAGTGGGCAAAAGACATTGTTACATACACAACAAGGTTTTCATCAACAGTGGTAAATTTTGCCAATATGAAAAATGCAAACCGAATTTAAAATGCTGATATGAAACAGCATTAAAATACATTTTATGCATAGTGCAGTATCACTTACGTCTTTTATTAGAGAAATGTGGAATGTTTATAAAAGAAATTAACCATAGGGGGTAAAACTCATATTTCATATACAATTTGGCAATGGTAGTCCCACTGTTAGACAATTTTTTATAACAGAAAAATTAAAAATCTAATAAGCTACCTTTATACAAAGTTGCTATATTTATGCCTTTATGTAGGAAAAAAACATTTATAATGCAAACTAGGACATACAATAATCTTACAATATTATACAATGTAATGAAAATAAAAACATTAACACAAAATTTGTCCTTTATAAAATGTGTATTTTGCATTTACTAATGCAAATGTGGCACACCGGTGACTACTGTACTATTAATACCAGTCCATCATAGAATTGCAGTTGTAATGATGCTACAAAAGAATTGTATTATACCCCCCAAAAATGAAGAAGTAGGAATGGGGAATAGGGATATAAAGAATAGGAAAGAGAGATATGGTGCTGGTTTGGGCAGAGTATCATGTGGTATGTCATAAAATAGTTGTTAATTTTTCAAACCAAAAACATTTTCTATACATTCTGGAATTTCGTACCAATGCCTTTATTCAAATTTGGCAAACATCAGGGAAAAGTTAATTAGTACCATATACCTCACATATCAGAAATATGAATGAGATGCCAATACATCAGTTACTTCTGAATGTTGTCTCCGATGGTATGTCTATTTCAAGGATATATATGTATATGTGTTCATATACATATATATTTACATATACACACACACACTACACATTGCACAGAACACTTGGGCATTATGGGTTAGGAACAGCACAGGAGAAAGTGGGAAGTACGTTTTAGCTTGTTAAAACTTTTACCTTGAAGCAAAAATATGATGGCACATTATTGGGAAATTATGAAAACATAAGGCCCCTGTCCCATTTTTAATAGAACATCACTGAGGTACATTTTAAATGTTGTGCCACAGATTCCTTTGGGGGGTTGATAAACACTAGCTTGACTTATAACATTGAACTGTGGGGTCAACATCAATATCTATAAAAACAAAGATTGCTTGGCAAATTTTCATAAGTCCCAAATGTGATCTATTCTGGATATACTGGGAAGTGAAAAGCTTTTTGCTGAGTCTTCAAGAGTAAAGTGCATATCTCATCACTCCACAGCAGCAGTAAATAAAAGGAACTATTTGCCAATCTTCCTGGAGGGAGAAAAGGCACCATATTTTCAGTTTTAAAAGAAGATGAAACTAGGATATAAAACACACTAAGAAAAAACAGAGTCAATACCCATATCAGTTTCCAACCCTGGTCTGGGATAAAAGCTGTTTTGATCTACATGGATAAAAGGGGATTCTGTTTGGGAAAATACATGAACAATGATTAGAGTTTCAAAACTGAAAAGTGGGATCACATGGTCTATCAACAGAACAGAATGTCTAAAATCAGGTCTGCCTCAGAAAATCTGAAGCATATGGCCACAATTGTATCCCAATAAAATATCGCATTCTAAAATGCACCTGCTAATAGGTACATTCTTCCAGGATGGAGCTTAATGCCCACAACTAGACTACTGCAAAGGACAAGGAGTGTTCTACATTACTTTTTATTAAATAGGATCACAGGTGATTTCCAGAGACATCTAGAAATTAACACCACTTGTATGTATACATCTTCCTAATATACAGAGTACCTAAAATCAAATTCTTAGCAAATTGGTCCCATTTCTGTTTTTAAAGCATACAGTATTTAAAGCATAAACTGCAGTGATTATATTGGAGTTACCTAAAAAATATAAAAACTAATTAGAATCTGGAAGGAAAGATACAAAGAATTAGAAAAAGAAAATAAAGTATCCAACCTCCAAAATGAATAAATAGGTCAGCCCTTCTATTTGGAGGTTAATGTTCTGTCTTGACTGCTTATTTCAGATAAAACCATGTGTACTAATTCCATCACAATTCATATTCCACATTACAAAAATCACATAAATTTGGCACGATTAGCAATCTACTCAGAAGAAAACATAAATGCAACAATATATTAAAAATGGAAACTGCACACCTACACCACTGCTCTTTTTAGAAAGCAGCGAACACTTTAGTAAGCACCAAGTTCACAAAAAAAAGAAGAAATTCTGCTATGCACATAAACCAATGGCACTGAAAATAATAGACACCTTTAATAATTTATTTTCTTTATAATGGTCCCATTCTATTATTTTGCTAATCCATTCGCTGTCCTATAATTGGTTATTTATTGAACAGGTTGGATGCTATACGACTGAAACTTTCATGCTAACTTAACCTTAGTTACATCTGGTAGATCCAGATCATAATCTCAATTTTCCTCAAATTTAGAGAAAACGGTAAAATATTTTGCAAGGTTACCTAACCTTCTTTTCACTCTACCTTCTCTTGTCTTCTCTAATGATTAGGAAACTGGAACATTCTTGATTTTCCAAGAGCTGGACATATGACCTCTTGTCAGTATACACAAGCTTCAATTCGTTTTAAATCCTAAATTATGACCTAATCTCATTGCTACAAGACTTCCACTGTACCTGCTATGCTGGCAATAATCTTAACATTCCGTTGACATTGGGGTAGTCCAAGATCCATCTATGAGTGAAAGGACAGCAGAGCTGAGGAGCACTACAGTGGGCAAAGTACAATCGCAGCCATGTGACTTGAGGGAATCACTGCTAAAGTGCTGGGGAGGGTGCCCACAGAGAAGACACAGTACCTTTAGGGAACTCTGTATGTTAAAAATAGCTTCCTTTTTTTTCCCTCAGCTGCTAAAGAGATCACCTATGGACACAAGTAAAATTTAAAACTGAGAGAATGTTTTTATCAACTTGAAAAGTAAACAGCATATAAATAAATACTGGACAAGGGCAACCCTGTTATAGAATAACAGTAAGTTCCAAATGAACCTTCAAAACCACAATTTGACAAAAATACCACTACACAATAAACACATAATCCAATTTTAAAACTATATACAAACTCAAACATTTTAAATTGGAAAAGACAGTCAGCAACGAAATGAGACATCCCAAACACCAAAGGAAAAAACTGAAGGTAAATGGCAATCTAATGGCACACACGCCTCCATAAACGATGTGATCATCAATAATCCATAGGCGAGACTCTTTCAAGAGATCATGGTTCAGATTTTCAAATGTTCTGGGGTAAAGTGACCTGAGACCAATTCTTGAGCCCATTGTAATTCTGATTCAGACATCTGGGCATGCCCTTCCAATAACAACATGAGATGAATAAACAGAAAATCTTGTCTTCTTCCTGCCTTTCAATACACCAACAGCAACCATATTCACAAACACAGGACTTGCTAGTAAGCTGAAGGCAAAGGAATTGACTGGTATATAAGGAGTGTGGTACTTCTATTTCCTTTACATATGGTTTGGCTCAAGTCAAAAAGCCTACAATTAATGAACTAAAGGATTCCTCATGTTACATGCTAGATGCCACATACCATGAACAGTGAATCTACAAATATTACTTTCAAAGCCTAGAGTTTATCTGTTAGCAATGTACATTATCAAGAGGCTTTATAAAACGTTTTAAATGCCAACCATGACTTAGGCATGAATGATATGCAAAAGTCCAGAATATTGATAAAAATCAACCAGCATGTCACTCACTTCAACTCTCATTTTAAATAGGCACTGTGAAAATGGGAGTGCTGCTGTACAGTAATGAGTAGTACATAATGAAATTAGTGTTTTTAATGAGTACCTGCTCTACATTAATTCCCTTTAAAGAAGCACATGGAATATTAAAAAAAAATGTTTTTATCAGTCTATAAAAGGAGTTAGTGTTTAGAAAAGAAAATGAAGCACTTGCATCTTCATTTTTAAAAAAATTCACAAAGGTGCAAACAATGTAATGCTTTCCAGGCTCACATGGGCAGATCAGTACTATTATGTCTAGTTTTCCTAGATGTACCATCATCTCGTGGTAGTGCTTTCTGCAAATTTGACATAGCAGCAGTTTTCTCAATGTCTATCACAGCATACAGCTCTGTGCGCCTGGTCGGGGTCTGCGGAAGAGGAGTTGTAGGCGTTTTCGGAGTTTGAGGGTTGTCGGAGTCACTGCCGCCTTCCAAGTCAACCTGTATGTAATTGAGCTGCCTGTGTTCTAAACTCGGGCGTCTGATATCAAAGTTAAAGACTGTCGGTATACAGTCCCGACGCCTTGAATATTCTATTTTGTGAGCACTTGCTGGCACTGTTACATTCTCTGTATTTACATAGTTATGCATTGGATCTAGATTATTATGGTAGCCATTTAGAGATGGGGTCTTTGGTCCTAAATTGTCATCTTCATCCCTACTTAGCTTGCGGGCTTCCCAAACAGGAGGCAAAGATGGTAAATTTTCATAGTTTAATAGTGCAGTTCTTCTCTGAGCTGAGTTGTTGATATTCTGGGTATCTGAGGTACTGGTGGATGTCAGACGACCTCTCCTGACCCCTGAGGCACTAGGGATAGATAACCCATTTATATTTTCATACACCAGTTTGTTAACAGAGGGTGCATCTCTTCGTTCATCACTGTCATAGCCAGTGTCCCACTCTGTGTTGTTTGCACCGCCTCCACTGACTTGATCTCTTCCAATTTTATCCAGTTTCTCTTTTTCCATTAATTGCTTTTGAACAGGAGTTGGTCCTAAAACAAATCTGACTACTTCAGGTTCAAGAAGAACCTGAGGGTCCCTGTCCTCAATACTACTAGGTTCTTCTTTTGGAGTGTTGCTTTCAGCATTAGAAATCCTTGCCTCCAATGGGACATGCACACTTGTGCAATTTTTCCGCTCTTCTTGTACACCTGTAGTGTTGACATAGGTATGTACCTAAAACAAAAGAGTAAAGTGAATCAGTAACTTGTTTAAAACATGAAAATAAAACAAAAGAAACCTGACCACATCTGTAAACTTTACTGATTAGCTTTCTCTCTAAACATACTCTTGCCTTGAAGATTTTGTACCTGTGTTTTTACTAATAAAAAGATGTTGAGGGAGGATGAGGGAAGGTATAGAAATGTAGCTTCCTAATTTGATAAAAGAATAACTACCCTGCCCTGAGCAGTATGGCTCAATTGGTTGAGCATCATCTCACAAAGCAAAAGGTCACTGGTTCAATTCCCAGTTAAGGCACATGCCTGGGTCAGGGAGCATATGAGAGGTAAAAGATCAATATTTCACTTTCACATAAATCTTTCTCTCCTTCCCTTCCCTCTCTCTAAAAATAAATAAAATCTTCAAAAAAAAACTTTTCAAAAAGAAAACCTACTCTAACATACATGAAAGTGAAACATGAAAAGCATTGTTAAAAAAAAAAAAAACAGGGACAAATAGGGATTATAATTTTGGTGTTCTAGAAATGCTCATGAATATATTAAGCCATGACTCAAAAATAAATAAATAAATATTAAAAAGGAAGATACAAATTTATCATTATTTACAGATGATTTGACTATATAAATAAACCCTACTAGATTTAATAAGAATTCTGTAAAATTCACAGGTATAAAATAAATACTACCTACTAAGAAATAATCACTAAAATGATAAAGAAAAGCTCAATGGTATTTTGGGCAACAATACAAAAAGCATTTAGAGGTCTATCCATAAAATATGAAAAACTCCAAAATAAAATGCAAAATTGAGCAAAATGTAATTATAGTAAATAATAAAAGAACTCATGTACTATGTAAACAATACAAAGAAAGAATTTTAAAACAAAAATGTATTAATGATAATGACCATGGGGTTTACGATAGATAAGTACACAGCTAATTAATGCATAGATAAGGTTTAACCAGATACTTTATTCCTCAAATGAAAACAGAACAGTCAGGAATATTGCATAATTCTATCAAAACACCAACAACAAAATCTACCTTCCTGCTAGTGGTTCACTAATTATAAACTAAAATATAAGCAGTACCGTAAATTCTGAATTGACTGGGACTTATTACATTGGGGACTGGTCACTAGTCATGGCTGTCTTTGCCTGTAGACACTCCTATCCTGAACCCACAAACTACTGCGATGCTAAGTTTCCCTCAGCATCTGTACAGATTTCAGCATAGATCAGTAAATATACACTATTTCCTCTGATTCTTCATTACAAAAGTCACATAGAAAGAGTGAAAGCTAAATTCAAACTGAAATCTGCAACTCCACACTTTATTCCACACAAGCCATTATCCTGTTAGACCATGTAGCACATGCTTACCTGTTCCTCAGCCACAAGCAAAGGGTGTGTAGATTCTTCACCTACTGAAGGCAGGCGTGCACTTCCCACAGAAGGATGTCTGCTGGAAGGGTGGGATGAAGCATCTCCAAATGAGGGATATCGGGGATATCCATTAGGTAAGTTCTGAGCAGCAAACCCTGGAGCTGAGTTTTTGTTTGTTTATTGATTTAAGAAGACAAGCAGAAAAAAGAGGCAGGGGAGAGAGAATAAAAATGAGTAAGAATACAATCTACACTGATAGGACTAAGGAAGGTGTTTCTGGGAAGACAGCAGATGCCATAGCACAAACGGCACACCCTCCATGCCAACTTTCCATTCGCATTTTAGATAACATGAAACATTTAATGTTACCATATTTAAAATATTAAACATGTTTATAATTATAGCTAACAGTTTTTAAAAATGACAACCATTACACTTAGGTCAGCCAATGGTGATTTCTAATATTTTATAAATTAAATATCCATAGTCTATGGTTTATAAAATACAAGAAGGAAATCAAAATACAAGAAGAAAAACAAATACTTACTTGTAGGTGTTCGAGGTGTTCTGGGGACTTCCAATTCTGTCTGATGATTATTCCTTTCAACAACTGGCTCTTCTACCACATTTATACTATTACTTTGCATAATCTCTTGCAACATGTTAAATAACTCTTCTGCACGGGCACACTTAAAGGCAAAGATTCCTATAAATATAAACCAGAAGGGAACAACAGTTACATCTTTTAAAACAATACAGGAGCACCTGTGAAAGAATAAAATTGTAAAATAAGCAGTCTGTGTACCAAAAACAAGAAAAGTGTTTTAAATAAATACCCGATAAATTAATGATATTCCCTGTTTTAAAACATAAACCCAAAAGAAAGTTCACAGAATAGTCTTCATATGTCTAAGGGAGATGGCTCAAAATAAGGTAGATGAAAACAAGATTCACACTTACTTCAATCTCCTTTTAACAGCAGGGGGCGCCCAACTCACCATTACCAAGGTGATCCTACATCATTTGACAGGCCTGGCTCTATCACTGTGTTTAATTATTATAATAATTCTGTCAGCTGTAAGGCAGGGATTATCACTCACCTCTGATGGAGAAAAAATTTGATGCTTGGCAGAGGTAACTTGCTCAAGGCCTTTCAAATTGTAGGTAGCAAAACAATCAAAGTACGTACTGTTTGACTCCAAAATTTAGGGTCTTTTTCCAGCAAGTTATAACAGTAAAAACACACAGTCAATTTACTAGGACTAATTATTTACTGAAAATGTTAAAGCTGATATGGGTCAAAATTCTACACATAGAGAATGTGCTTAATAAATGCTTGCTAAACAAATGCATAGTTTACTATATCTCTTTTCTTAAGGCATTTATTTGGGTAATTTTTTTTCTATCAGGAGAAAGTAAAATTCTTACTTTCTAATATAGAAATTAAACATTCTATACAGAATAACAGAAAGAAGAGTATTTCAAACATGACAAGGTTTGTAGAAAAAATTAAAGGCTCTACCTACCTTGTCCCGTTTGACACCGTCGACCACTTTCAAAAGAAAAGAGATTTGAGTCATAGCCATAGCGTCGCAGGCAGAGGTAGTGCCATTTTACTGAGTCACGTTTGCGAGTGTATAAAATCAGTTCCGTGTCTGTAAGTTCCATTATGCCAGAACCTAACTCATTCCCATCATCATCCACATTAATGACCTAAAAAAAGAAAGTTTAATTAGTGCTAGCCTAATGCTTCAACTCAACAGTCACACTCATATCTCATCAACTGTTGATTGATTCAGTTACTCGCTTCTTTATTAGTTCATTCGTCAACCAAGGTGTGTGTAGGACTATGTAGCAATAAAGTACACAGTTCATATCATCAAGGAATTCACATTCCCACTGGGGAGATAACTTCAGGTTAAGATAAGGCCCTGTACTACTAAGTCCCAGAAAAGGGACAGAGACCATGAAGAACAGATATCACTTAGAGAGAACTCACTATACCCTTGTAACCAGGCAAAGTATTTTACACGTATTTTCTCCATTTAATCCTCATGACACTCCTAAGCTAGGTAATACTGTTTTCTCCATCCTACAAAAATGAAAACAAAGACTTGGTGATAATGTAACTTGTCCAAGGTCACAAAGCTATGAAGCAAAGAGGTGGTAATCTGCACCTAAGTTTGCAAGATCCAGAGGCTATGATTCATAGCAGACTAAGCAAAACTACAAGAGACAAAATAGCTGTGGATGAGTAAGGAATGGAGCGGTTAGCCTCTAGATAGCAGAACACCACAAGTTTCAGAATGATGAAAGAGGAAGATTAATTTGATGTCAACTGCAGGATGGATCGCAATGGTGACTCAAGGTAGAGTCCAGTTAAGAAATTATCCAGGCATGAAGCAATGACTGGAGGTGGAATCGACAACTAAAGAGGAACACATAAAATGGCATTTTAAACAAAATGATACCAGAACAGTGTGGTTAACTGAATATAGAGGACCACAGGAAAAGAAATGGAATATTCCACATTGTCAGCAAGAAAATGTCATCATCATTTGTTAAAATAAGAAAAGGCAGAATGAATAAAAAAGGAAGTAAAAGGGTCTGGGGGTACAAGTGAAAAGATATATTCAGTCAAATAAAAGAATGTGCAGGTGTGCAGTAAGAGTAATTCAAGCATCTGTACTGACCTTAAACTTGTTCCGATGGTTATCTGGGACAGTGTCTTTACCTGGACAGCTACAACAGCTACCCATGGCTTCTTTCAGAAGACCATGTGAGCACTACATGAAAGATAATTTAGAAAAAATTATTAGACATAGAAAATTGTAACATTAAAAAAGGTTTTAGAAATCATCTAACACAAACTCTGCATTATTTTGATGAGGAAAATTAAGCCCAAGAAAGTACATGGCTGGAGATAGATTTCATGTAACTAACTGGTGAACTATGCTCAGAGACAATGACGATAATTTTCTGACAGACGTCACAGAAATCTCAGATTTCCAGTTTAATTTGCAAAGGTCTGCTTATTTTAAAATTATCTTTAAAAGCAAGCCAAGTTAAGGTCTCATATGTAGTACTATTTAAATAAAGTCTTTTGTGGAATTAACCTCTTACGGCTTATCAGGAATTTCACATCTCCCTTTTAATAAATTTTCATAGGGATGCTAGACTTCTGGCTTGACAGGTTTCTTTATTCCTTATTGTAGTATCTTTTATGTAGTCCACCCAGTAAGAGTTCATTGGTAAATAAGACACAAAAACAAACTTGGAATATTTCACTAAGAGAGAAAAATAATTCAAAATTCAAGCAGTATCTTTAAAGAAAATATTGGCAAAACTGAGTGTATCTATCTAATCTTGCTTCCTCACAGGTTATAGGTGACATTAAGTTCTCAAGAACACACCAAATGAACAAAGGAAAAATTTAAAATGTCACTTACGAACAAGGGAAAGAGAATGAATGTAACAATATCTGAAAAGGTGAGGAGTACAAGAAGCTTCTAAACATTAAAAGCATAAATCTGATTAAAGCTTGGTTAAAATTCTTCAGTGGCCTTCACTATATTCAGGGAAAAATTCAAAACTTGTCAGTTTGCCACGAGGCCCTTCCCAGCCTGGCCCCTGTTTATAGGTCTGAACTCTTCCTTCTCTCTGCTCCAAGCCGCACCCCCCCCCCACCCCCGCACATTCAGCAGTCTCCCCGGAGCATCTTGTTCCCTCACACCCTTCACACTGCCCCGCCTCTTCTTTCCTTTCTCAACTTTCAAGGCAAGTATGTTCAGGAAGCCTTCTCTGACTTCAACCAACCAGCTGACTTATACTTCTTTTGTAATGGCACCCTGGGCTTCCCGTATCACAGCATCTTTCACACTGATTACTTTAGCAGAAACTGTGGTAGATTGTCTGTTTACTTATCTCCTTCCCCCCACTATGGGCTCATTTCCAGCAGGGACGAACCTTACTCATTTTTGCACTGCCCACGCTGAACACAACACCCAGCACACAGTAGGTGCTCTAAGTTTCTTGTAAGCTGAATGAACTGTAGTAAGCAAAGGTAAAGAATGGCTGACAGGTACAATTATTAAGATGAAAAAGTATACTAGTGTATATCAAAAAAGGTAAAAAAATAAAATAGTAAAATTAATTAAGACTTACTTTAGTATTTTGCTCTAATACTCCAACTAAATATCATGGCACAGAGATGATTAAGTCACAGTATGTAACTCTAAGAATCATGAGTCTAAAGAGAAAGACATATGTAAACATAATACATTATGATAAACCTTGTATTAGAATATGAGGAAAGTTCTGTGGGTATAGAAAATGGAGTGACTAACTTTGTGGGTTAGGCAGGGCAGGGAAGCACCATTTAAGCTGGTACTTAAAAAGGTAAGCAGAAACAGTGAGTGTACTAGGCAAGAAATAGAAATGAGTGCTTGAGACAGATAAAAGAGAATGTGCAAAGATAAAGGTCATGAAAGGCTGGTCGTACAGCATTCAGGAGAAAGTAAGGTGCCCAGGACAACCAGAGTTGAGGGTAGGCCACAACACAAGCAGGGGCCAAAGCAGAAAGCATCCAGAACAAGGGAGGGGAATGGGACACCACCAACGTGAAGCTGGCCTGCATCCAGTGTCCTCACAGTCAAATGGACATGACTCTGTCATGGTATTTACTTATTCTACAGTAATATTTATGTCTTACCACCCACTTCACTGTGATCTTCCTGAAGACAAGAGTCTTGTCTTCCTAATTTTCTAGGGCACTAATCATACTGCTTGCATAGCAGCTACTCCATAGTGTTTAATTTCAAAAAAATTAATAAATGTTTAAATAATTACAGGATGAGAAAGAGGCAAAAATTATTTTTTAAACTTTTTAAAGATTTTATTTATTTATTTTTAAAGAAAGGGGAAAAGAGGGAGAGAAACATGATGTGCAAGAGAGACATGGATTGGTTGCCTCTCACACGCCCCCAAATGGGGACCTGGCCCTCAACCCAGGGATGTGCTCTGACCAGGAATCGAACCAGTGAACTTTTGGTTCACAGGCCAGCACTCAATCCACTGAGTCATACCATCCAGGGCTAAAACTTTGTAAAGCACAAGGATAATTGATAAAAACAAACAAGCAAACAAACAAAGTTTCTTGAAATTACATGTTCATCTTCCCCACCAACCTCCTCATGAATATAAAGAGCTAAAAGACTAGATGAAACCATGTGACTTCATCATCTCACAATGCCAAGTTCATAATTCAGCAAAAATATAAGGAGACTTATGATGTTCCCTTAAGAAAGCAACTAAAGAAATTAACTAGGATACGTTGAAGAACGAAAGGTAGCTACTGCTTGGGAGGATCAATATTGCTACTGTTTGTTGAATAAACACTATCTTAGTTTAATTAAAGCCATTTGTCCTATCCCTTCGGGGTGGGAGGTGACAGCAAATCAGCAGGCAAAACAATTGCATTCAAGAAAACATTATTAAGAAAGAGACTGACATTGATATAGTCTTAGTAGGAAATTTTAACCCCCACTGACATCAATGGATAGATTTTCCAGACAAAAATCAACAAGAAAACAACAACCTTAAATGACACACTAGACCAGATGTATTTAACTGATAATTTTTGAGCATTTCACCTCAAAGCAGCAAGATATATACATTCTCTACAAGTGTACAAGGAACACTTTCTAAAATAGAATACATGTTAGGACACAAAACAAGTCTCAAGAAATAAGATGGTGATCACATCGAGCATCTTCTCCAACCACAACGACACAAAACTAGAAATCAACTACAAGGAAAAACTCACACACACACACATGGTGGTGAAATAACATGTCATTAAGCAATGAATGGGCTAAAAATGAAAGTGAGGAAGAAATCAAGTTACACTGAGACAAATGAAAATAAACACACAACTACCCAAATTCTGTGGGACATAGAAAAAGCAGTCCTAAGAGAGAAATTCAAAGCAATACAGGACTACCTCAGGAAGCAAGAAAAGTCTAAATAAACAATCTAACCTTATACCTAAAACAACTAGAAAAAGGACAATAAAGCCCAAAGTGAGTAGAAGGAAGAAAGTAATAAAGATCAGAGTGGAAATAAACAAAATAGAGACAAAAAAAAAAAAAAACCAGTACAAAAGATCAATGAAACCAAGAGCAAATTCTTTGAAAAGGTAAACAAGATCAATACAGCTTTAACCAGACTCATCAAGAAAAAAAGAGGACCCAAATGAATAAAATCAGAAATGAAAGAAGTAACAACTGAAACCACAGAAACACAAAGAAATATAAGAAAATATTACAAACTAATTGGACAATCTGGAAAAAAATAGATAAATTCCTAGAAATATACAATCTTTCAAAATTGAACCAAGAAAAATCAGAAAATAGGAACGCAGCAATTGCAACTAATGATATCAACGCAGTAATCAAAAAACTCCCAGCAAACAAGTCCTGAACTGAATGCCTTCACAGAAGAATTTTACCAATACTAAAAAAAGAACTAACACCATTCATTTTCAAACTATTCCAAGAATTTCAAGAGCAGGGAAGACTCCCAAGCTCATTTTGTGAGTCCTGCATTATCCTAATTCCAAAACCAGATAAAGACACTACAAAGAAAGAAAATCATACGCCAATATCCCTAATGAATACAGACGCAAATATCCTCAACAGAGTATCAGCAAACCTATTCCAGCAATACACAAAAAAGACTATGATAAGAGTGGGATTTCTTCCTGGGATATAAGGTTGGTATATTACCTGCCAATTAATTAATGTGATATACCACATAAACAAAATAAAGGATAAAAAAAATCACATGTTCATATCAACAGATGCAGAAAAAGCATTTTAAAAAAAATCCAGTGCCAATTAATGATAAAAACTCTCTGCAAAGTGGGAGCAGAGAGAACCTACCTAAATGTATTAAAGGCCATATATAACACACAGCCAACATCATACTCAATGGGGATGAACTAAAAGCATTTCCGTTAAGGTAGAAAACAAGACACGGATATCAGCTCTCATCACTCTTACTGCACACAGCACTGGAAGCCTTTGTCACAGCAATTAGACACAAAGAAATAAATGGCATCCAAATTGGAAAGGAAGTAGAACTGTCATTATTAGCAGATGACATGATATTGTATATACAGAACCCTAAAGACTCCACCAAACCACTAGAGCTGGTAAATAAATTCAGAAAAATAGCAGGATACAAAATCAATATTCAGAAACTGGTTGCATTTTTATACACCAATAATAAACTATTAGAAAGGGAAACTAAAAAGAAATTCCATTTACATTGTATCAATAGTAAATAAAATACCTAGGAATAAATTTAAACAAGGCGGTAAAAGACCTGTATTATAAGGTCTTTTTTAAGACCTTATAAGGTCTTAAATTATAAGACACTGAAGAAAGAATCCAAAGACACAAATAAATGGAAGCATACACCATGTTCTTGCATAGGAAGGATTAACATCATTAAAATGTCCATACCACCCAAAACAATCTATATACATCGAACACAATTCCTCAAAGTAACAATGGCCTATTTCACAGAATTAGGACCAATAATTTGGAAATTTATCTAGAACCACAAAAAATCCCCCCGAAAAGCCTCTGCAATATTGAGAAAGAACAACAAAGTTGAAGGTATCATACTACCTGATATCAAACTATACAAGGCCATAGTAATCAAAACAGCATGGCACTGGCATAAACACAGACATAAACACTGGCATATAGAGCAATGGAACATAACAGAAAGTCCAGAAATAGCCCAGAATGGAGTGACTCAATTCATTGGGTATCATCCTGCAAACCGAAAGGTTGCCAATTCAATTCCCAGTCAGGGCATATGCCTAGGTTGCAGGTTCAGTCCCCAGTCTGGGTACAAGAGGCAACTGATTGATATTTCTATCCCTCTCTTTCTCTCTAAAAATGCATAAATAAAATCTTTAAAAAAAAAGAAAGCCCAGAAATAAACTCACAACTATATTGTCAATTAATATTTGACAAAGGAAGGAAAAACATACAATGGGGTAAAGATAGTCTATTCAATAAATGGTGCTGAGTAATTGGACAGATACGTGGAAAGAATGAAATTAGACCACCCTCTTACACCATATACAAAAATAAACTCAAAATGGATTAAAAACTTCAATGTAAGGCTCGAAACCATAAAAATTCTAGAAGAATTCTATAGGCAATAAAATCTCAAACACTTCTCTTAGCAATATTTTTTCCAATATATCTCCTTGGGCAAGGGAAACAAAAAAATAATAATGGGACTACATCAAACTAGTTTTTGCACAGCAAAGGAAACTATCAACAAAACAAAAAGACAACCCATTAAAATTGGAGAACATAATACATCTCATTAAGGGACTATATCCAAAATTTATATGCAAAATAATAGCATAATAATTGCAAAATAATTGTTTTCTTTGATGACTTACTTATACTATTCAACAACAAAAAATCAAACAATCCAGTTATAAAATGGGCAGAGGACTGAAGAGACTTGTCTCAGAAGAGGACATACAGATGGCCAATAGACATATGAAAAGATGCTCAATGTCACTAACGGTCAGAGAAATGCATATTAAAACCACAATGAGATGTCACCTCACACCTGTCAGAATGGCTAACATCAGAAAAAAAAAAAGAATGGCTATCATGAATAAATGTACAAACAACAGATGCCAACGAGGATGTGTAGAAAAGGGAACCCTTGTGCCCTGGGAATGCAGACTGGTGTAGCCATTATGGAAAATGGTATAAAGCTTCCTCAAAAAATTAAAAATGGAACTGCCTTATGACCCAGTGATTCCACTTCTGGGGTTTTATCCAAACCCTAGAACCTACCTAAGTTAGTGGTTTAGGTTTAGGATAAAAGAAAAAAAAGTTTAGGTTTATCCTAAACCTAAATCACTAATAAAAAAGAATGTATGCACCCCATGTTCACTGCAGCATTATTTATGATAGTCAAGATATGTAAGCAACTCAAGTGTCCATCAACAGACAAGACGATAAAAAAAGCTGCAGTACATATATACAATGAAATATTAGCCATAAAAAAGAATGAAATCTTACCATTTGTAACAGCAAGGATGGACCTAGAGGGCATTATGCTCAGTGAAATAAGTCAATCAGAGAAAGACAAATACCATATGATTTCACTTATATATGGAATCTAAAGACCAAAATAAACAAACAAAATTGAAATAGACTCTCAGACACAGACAGTGGACTGGTAGTTGCCAGAGGGGAGGGGGGCTGGGGGACTGGGTAAAAGAAGTGAAGGAGTGAAGAAGCACAAATTGGTAGTTACAAAACAGTCATGGGGATGTATAGTACAGCATAGGGAATACAGCACGTAATATTGTAACAAGTATGTATAGTGCCAGTTGGATACTGGAAATATCAGGAGGAACACTTTATAAAGTATTATTGTCTAGCCAATACGCTATACACCTGAAACTAATATAAAATAACACTGAATGTGAACTGCTATTGAAAAATTAAAATTAAAGAAGAAAATATTATCAAAATCACCTGTTTAAAAAATATAACCTGTGGACTTAATGATTTTTTTGAAGGTAAAATTCAACTTACCTAGATCTGGCCATTAATATTCTTAGCCTCTGCTGCAGCATCAGGAGTTTAATCATACTTCAAAATACCATGTTTTCTTTGTTTGATGACTTAACCTAAAAAAAAAATTATGAGAATTTCTTATTTCTTTTAAAATAATAATTGTCCTTATGAGACTTCTAGCAGCACTGTTAGTTGACATTATCTATTTAAACACCACCTAAAATTTAATTAAAAATTATTTAATATAGAAGATATATTTTAAAAATTAATCTGATGTGTAGATGTTATCATTAATATGGCCTTTTCAAAAGAAAGAGTGAAAATGCAATAGTGAAAGCTATGGTGTCTGGATAGCAGGACTTTTAGGAGCCAGTGGCTGTGCTTTCTCCACTGCAGCTGTGACTTCCCTATACTTCTCCTCAGCCATAAAACGAGAAGTTAGACTAAATCACGCAAGATTCCTTTCTAGCTCTAAAAGCTGTTTTAGCCAGTGTCAGGCTAAATTTCCACCTCCAGTCACTTTTCTTAAACCTCAATATCACCCCTCCACAGAGCTGACTCTCTTTAGAATCCCCCCTCTGTATCTTCCTATTCTATAAGATCCCCCAGAGCCAAATCAGGAGTCAATCACCACTGAACAGTCCATATGAACGAACATGCCACAGACTCACAGGATAATCTACTTGTAAGTTATAGCGATCTGGTACAATCAAGTTTCAAGAGATTTCAATATACTTTTGAAAATTTTCTGGTCCATTTATTCACATTTTACAGCACTGAAAAAAATTAAACTCCCTCAAACATGGGCACTAAAATTTACTGCTATACTATGTGAGACATTAGGTTAGAGGTTTTGTGAACTCTCTCACTTTAATTTATATATATTAATTAGAGTTAACAAGTATGATTGATATCCAAAATGAACATTTCCAAAACCATGAACCCATACTCACTCAAACATTTCAATTCTGGATTTCAAACCTATATATAAAACCAGCTGCTCAGCAGGTGCTCGCTCGCTCCCCCCATGAGGTGCTGCCACACCCCACATTAGGGTGGGCAGCAACCCAGCGCCTCTGCCTTAGCACACTCTTTTCTCCAGAAACTAAACACACATCGTGCTTTGTCTCTGGCTTGAAAAGTTGTCCAGTTAATTCTACCATAACCCATTGTTTCTACACGAATACGTGTTCTACTTGTCCATCTCTCTAAGGTTGGCCAGTCAACTCAGAAAATCTCTCTTCCTCTTTATTGACTCCACTTAGAAGCATCCCATAACATCCATCTTAAAATGAGTTTAATCAGTCAATATAATTAAAGAGATGAGAGAGATCTGTCTATACCACTCTACCAAGTAAAAGTCAAAATTCTTGAAATGAAACATATTAAAGAATCACTGTACCAATCTATAAGCCCTTGAAGATATTAAAAAGCCTCCACTAGAATCTCTGCGAACTTTTTATCCTGTCTTACCTTCAGGCCTCTTTTTTTCCCTTTGTCCAATATTTTTATTGTAGTATAATGCACACAACATAAAATTTGCCATCTTCCCACTTTTTAGTATATATTTCAGTACTGTAAATATATTCAGTATTGTTGTGCAGCCAACATCCAGAACTACTTCATCTTGTAAAACTGAAACTCTACCCATTAAACAACTCAATTCTCCTCTCCCTAGATTCTGGCAACCACCATTCTACTTTTTGTTTGTATACGTTTTTTTTTTTTTTTTAAGATTTTACTTATTTATTTTTAGAGAGGGAAGGGAGGGAGAAAGAGAGAGAGAGAGAGAGAGAGAGAGAGAGAGAGAAACATCAATGTGTGGCTGCTGGGGGCCATGGCCTGCAACCCAGGCATCTGCCCTAACTGGGAATCGAACCTGCGATGCTTTGGTTCGCAGCCTGAGCTCAATCCACTGAGCTACACCAGCCAGGGCTTGTTTGTATATGTTTGACTGCTCTATGTACCTCATATAAGTGAGCTCATACAATATTTATCTTTCTGTGCTTGCTTTATTTAACCTAGCTTAATGTCCTTATAGAGTTCATTTATGTTGTAGCACATGTCAGAATTTTTTCTTTTCAAGTCTGAATTATATTTCATTGTATGTATATACCAAATTTTGCTTATCTATTCATCTGTTGGACATTCATCCATCTTTTGGCTACTGTGAATAATGCTACAAACACAAACATATCAAGTATGTCTTGGGAGACCCTCTTTTTAATTCTCTTGGATATAGACTGAGAAGTAGTATTGCTTCTGGGTATTTAATTCTATTATGAGACCATATGGTAACCCTGATAATATTCTGAGAAACGATCATACTCATTTCGGCAGTGGCTACACAATTTACATTTTCACCAGCCATGCACGAGGGTTCCAATTTCTTCACATCCTCGATAACATTTGTTCTCTGTTTCTGGTACCAGCCATTCTAACAGGTGTGAGGTGGTATCTCACTATAGTTTTGATTTGCATTTCCCTAACGATTAGTGATGTTTAGCATCTTTACATGTGCTTATCAGCCGTTTGCTCATCTTCTCTGAAGAAGTGCCCATTCAAGACCTTGGCTCATTTTTGACCCAGGTTGTTTGTTTTTCTGTGGTTGAGTTTTAGAAGTTCCTTATATATGCTGGCCAATTTACCTTATTCAAATTTATAATTTACAAATATTTTCTCCCATTCTGTGGGTTGCACTCTTCAGTCTATTAATAGTGGCTTTTTCTTTATTTTTTATTTTTATTTACTGATTTTAGAGAGAAAGGAAGAAGAAGAGAGAAACATCGATTTGATGGTCTACTTACTTATGCATTCATTGGTACATTCTTGGATGTGCTCTGATCAGGGATCCAACCACAACCTTGGTGTACAGGGACAATGCTCTAACCAACTGAGCCACCTCTCTTGATGTACATTTTTTTTGTTTTTCAGAAAGTTCAATCTATCTCCTTTTGCTTTTGTTGCTTGTGCTTTTAGTGTCATATACAAGAAAGCAACTTCCAGCCAAGATGGAAGTGTAGGTAGACACACTGTGCCTCCTCACACAACCAAAATAAGAACAACACTTTTGAAACAAAAAACCACCAGTACTGACAGAAAATTGAACTGTATGGAAGTCTGACAACCAAGGAGTTAAAGTAGACACATTCATCCAGACTGGTAGGATGGGCAGAGTTGGGCAGCCAGGCAGAGACGGATGGCTGGCAGACCCCAGACACCCAGGCAGCAGCTGGTGGATCCAGCGAGGCAGCAGATTGTGGATTGCGGTGCAGCGCACAAGGCGGCTGGCAGACCCGGCAGCCCCACATTCATTCGCAGATAAACCAGGTGAAACTGGGGAGCAAGACAGACCAAGCAACCCAGGGTCCCGGCACCAGGAAATAAAGCCTCAAAACACTGACTGAAAACACCTGAGGGAGTTGAAGCAGTGGGAGAAACTCCCAACCTCACAGGAGAGTGCGTTGGAGAAACCTATAGGGTCCTAGAATGTACACAAGCCCACCCACACGGGAATCAGCACCAGAATGGCCCAATTTGCTTGGGGGAATTGGGGAAGTGACTGAAAGCTGGCAGAGAGTAGAGTGAGTGCCATTGTTCCCTCTCAGACCCCTCACCCATATACAGCACCACAACCCAGAGACTGGGTTGCCCCCGCCCAGGTGAACACCTAAGGCTCCTCCCCTCACTACAGAACAGGTGCGACAAGACAAAAAAAAAATGGCCCAAACGAAAGAACAGATCAAAGCTCCAGAAAAAAATACAACTAAGCAATGAAGAGATAGATAGTCAACCTATCAGACTCACAGTTCAAAACACTGGTAATCAGGATGCTCACAGAATTGGCTGAATTTCATTGCAAATTAGATGAAAAAAACAAGGGCTACGCTAAGTGAAATAAAGAAAAATGTACAGGGAACCAATAGTAATGGGAAGGAAACTGCAACTCAAATCAATGGAGTGGACCAGAAGGAAGAAAGAAACATCCAACCAGAAAAGAATGAAGAAACAAGAATTCAAAAAAATGAGGAGAGACTTAGGAACCTCCAAAACATCTTTAAATGTTCCAACATCTGAATGATAGTGGTACCAGAAGGAGAAGAGGAAGAGAAACAAGTGGAAAAGTTATCTGAACAAACAATAAAGGTGAACTTCCCCAATCTGGCAAGGGAAATAGACTTCCAGGAAGTCCAGGAAGCTCAGAGAGTCCCAAAGAGATAGGACCCAAGGAGGAACACGCCAAGGCACATTATAATTACATTACCCAAGACTAAAATGAAGGAGAGAATCCTAGAAGCAGCAAGAGATAAGGAGACAGTTACCTACAAAGGAGTTCCCATCAGACTGTCAGCTGATTTCTCAAAAGAAACCTTTACAGGCAAGATGGGGCTGGAAAGAAGTATTCCAAGTCATGAAAGGCAAGGACCTACATCCAAGATTACTCTACCAGCAAAGCTATCATTTAGAATGAAAGGGCAGATAAAGTGCTTCTCAGATAAGGTCAAGTTAAAGGAGTTCATCATCACCAAGCCTGGATTTTATGAAATGTTAAAAGACTTATCTAAGAAAATGAAGATTAAAAATATGAACAGTAAAAAAAAAGACTTCAAACTCAGAGTTAGTAACAACCACACCTAAAACAAAAGCAAACTAAGCAAACAACTACAACAGGAACAGAACCACAGAAATGGAAATCACATGGAGGGTTAGCAACAGGGAAGTGGGAGGAAGAGAGAGGGGGGAAAGATATAGAGAATAAGTACCATAGACAATAGGTAGAAAATAGACAGGGGGAGGGCAAGAATAGTATGGGAAATGTAGAAGCTAAAGAACTTATGACACATGGACATGAACTAAAGGGGGGGAATGTGGGTGGGTGGGGGTGGGCAGGGTGGAGGGGAGTGAAGGGGAAAATGGGACAACTGTAACAGCATAATCAATAAAATAAAGAAAAAAAAACAAAAAACTACACCTTTATACAGTGTACCCAAAAACATAAAGAATTCTTTTAAAGTATTCATCTCTTAAATTATATAGAAAATAGTGAAAAACTAAAGTTTAAATAGTAGCTTTTAGATAAGTCAGTTTTTCTTCAAATGTACTAGTCTCTTAAATGCTAAATCAGAACAAAAAATGCAGTTACAAATCTTTGATATAATAGTACTAGCATTTAAAATTCACCTTTAGTGAGGCCTTTATTCTTCCACAGGGCTTCTGGTTACTGTCTAATGTCCTTTTGTTTTTTCACCTTGCAGGCTTCTCTTTCTTAGAGAGTTGCATTTCTTACAGGGCAGATCTGGTGGTAATAAACTCTCAAGGCTTTTGTTTATCTGGCTATGTCATTTCTCCCTCATTTTTAAAGGACAGTTTTTCAAATATAGGATTGTTTGGTTGACAGGTGTTTTATTGGTTGTTGGAGTTTTGCGGGGGGGCGGGGGGTTGGTCTTTTAACACTTTCAATGTATATGTCCACTGCCATCTAGCCTCCAAAGTTTCTGATGAGCCATTTGGTATTAATCTTATTGAGGATCCCTTGTATGTACAATGTACATACAACAACAATAACTTGCTTCTCTCTTGCTGCTTTCAAGATTCCTGTCTTCAGTTTCTGGGAATTGGACTATAATGTGTTTTGGTGTCAGTCTCTTTGGGTATACCTGAAGTACAATAAGCTCCTTGGATGTTTATACTCATGTGTCTCATCAATACTCTCTCTGCCCCTTTGTCTGTGTTCCCTTTCTAGAACTCCCACAATATGTATGTTAGTTCACTTGAAGGTGTCCCACATATCACTTAGGCTCTGTTCATTTTTCTTCAATCTGTTTTCTTTCTGTTCCTCAGACTTGATAATTTCCATTGTCCTGGTTTCAACTTTGTTGATTCTTTATTCTGCCTACTTACATCAGACTTTGAATCCTTCTACTGATTTTTTAATTTTAATTACTGTACTTTTCAAATCCAGAGTTTCTATTTGGTTCCTTTTTATGTTTTCTACCTCTTCATTGATATTTCCCTTATTTATACACCATTTTCTTGACTTTTTGCACATCTTCTTTAGTCCTCTGAGTATCTTTAAGACAGCTGTTTTAAAGTCTTTGTATAATATATCTGCCATCAAGTCTTTTTCAGGAGCAGTTTCTACTGATTTCCCCCCTTCAAATGGGCCATACTTTTTTATTTCTATGCATGTTTTGTAATGTTTTTATTGTTGAAAACTAGACATATGATTCTAATAATGGTGTAACTATTGAACTCAAGAGTCTCCCCCTTCCCCAATGTTTGCTGTATTTTGTTAGTTTTATTTTTTTGATTGTTGTAGGCTGTCTCTGTACCAACTGTCAGTCTGAGGTATAAACCTAAGGTGTTCTCAGGTCTTTTCTGAGCCTTTTGCTGGTTGCACTGTCTAAATTTTCCTGTTTATGCAATTGTTTTTGAATGTCCTAGTCTTTAATTTCCAACTCCCAAAAAGGGGAAAAGGAGAAAAACAAATGAGGCAAGAAGGTGGTAGTCCTATAAATATCCTAGAAGTCATTTCAGCTGAAGGGGAAGGTGCTTGCAACAATGGGGAGGTGCAACATCAGTGGTTGCCCACCTCTTGGTCTACACCTCTGTTATCAAAAGCAGCAATCGATGATCGAAGCATAGATCCCTGATATTTGGAAAAGAGGGTCCTTCTGTCCTCTCCTGGATCCTACAAGGTGTGTGTAAGATGTCCAGGGCTAGGAGTAGATGCTACTGTGTTAAAAGCTGAAACTGACTAAAATTAAGTGCAATTTTACATCTAAGCCTTTTCTCCAGGAAGCTGCAAATGTTCAACAACCACAGAGTTCTAGAACAATCACATCAGATTCTGGCAGTGCAATTGCTATCTAGGTGGAGAGACATATATCCTGATGCTTCCTATTGCACTGTCTTCCCAGATTCCTCTCTGGACCCCTTTGTGAGGATCAATATATATTGTTTTATTGTTTTAAATACCTTGATTATTGGCACTGCCAAAGTACTGTGGAGTTTTTGCTTGTTTTTACATGCAACTATCCAGCATGTTAGTTGTAACTGGGATTAAAAGAGTGTATGTGCCTTACTTAAAAGGACAGTTTCTACAAGAAAACATGTTTGGGTTTCCAAATAACTGATATAGCACAATACTTTTGGAATGAACACAACGCAGTGGCCTGCAGGTGTCCTGTCACCAATTTTGGAGACACCTTAGATGCTCTTCATGACTACTTAGCCCCCTTCAGTTTCTTCCCATTAGGGAAAGTCTTAGAACCAAAAGGAGACTGGGAAATAGTGAATGGGAAAAGGTAGCAATAGCTTCTACATGGAGCTATGATCCTGTTATAACATGGATTTTTTCTATAGTTACATATAGCAGCATTTACTATCATTTTATATTCAAGAATATAATGATTTTAATAGAATAATCATCAAGAAGCTAAAAATTATAGGGAATACTATCTACTAGCACCTTATTTTTCAACAGTAACTTGATTTTTAAAGCCCTAAGTGTATGACAGACACACATTTATTTGGATTATCTCAATCCATACTGTCACCCTAGGAGGTATGCACTACCATAAATTCCATGTTCCAAATGAGGAAACCAAGACTTTAAGAGGTTAGGTAGCTTTCTCAAGGTCAACAGCTGGTAAGAAGAAGAGGCAGAATTAAATCCAGATCTGACTCTTAATAATTAATACATGTAAAAAGCTTTAAATAGTGCCTAGCACATAGTAAGCACTTAGTAAACATTAGCCATTGAACTGATAATGATGATTTATCTTAAAACAATGTTCTGTGCCTTTGGCAGTTGGTCAACCTTTCTGTCTCTCTTGTCCTCATTTATAAGATTAGGACACCTATTTCACATAAGTATTGTGAAAACAACAAAATAATTGTGGGCTATGAAGATATTTAGAAAAGTGTATAGTGTTTAAAAAGACAAGGTATTATTATATCATCACTATCAGTAAAATCCGTCTCTTGAATCGCAAAGAAGCCTTTTGCACTATAAGCACATATTCCTAAAACTTAAGCACCATCCTCGTAACAAGAGTTACATTAATAAATTTAGTAAAACTATCCTAAATTATTCCAATATGATTCTTGCAGACCAACAAGCAAAGAGAACACTGAACTCTATTCATAAGCATGATTATAAATCTGGTGCTCAGAAAGGTTTATTTGCTCTTTCAGTTCACTAGCACTGAGGGTGAATTTGGCCTATACTACAGAAGTTCTGTTCAAATATAGCCAGGACAGAATATCTATAGTTAGAAGTTTAGTAATATAACTCTAAATTTTGGGCATAGCTAACTGCCACATTTAATTACATTAAAACAATCAAGAGAATGGCATTGAAAAACCTGTTCTTTGTGTCAGTGGTCTTGCTGTGCTATTCTCAAACTAATGAGTAGGTCTTTTTTTTGTTGATACGCATTAGTTTTTGGATTATTCATAACTGTGCAAAGGATTTTTCATTGTATTGATGTTATTCTAAGGAAAAAGAATTTTAAAAAATAAGCTAAGGAGGGATATTTCTCATATATTCTGCTAGTCACCTAAACCAGAGCCATTCTGGAAAGTTAAGGACACCTGCAACCTGCATAGTTTCCTTATTAGCTGCAAATTTCAAGAACAAATGTGCACACAAAACCAAAAAAGTATCTAACTATTTTTAAGCATCTATCTATAAATATGGTTGCATCTGAATAGTACTAAATCAATTTTTCTTCCCGCAGGTTTTTTATTCTACTAAGGGCAATGTTTGTGAATCAGTTCACAATTTGTAACCCTCTATCCACACTACACTTCTTTAACTCTCCAGAAACAAAACAAAAAAAATCAATTATATTACTTACAAATCACTTCAATATCTGGTACTTTATTTTCTGGAAACTCTTTGTCTAATCTAAATTCCTTGTACTGTAATTTAAACGAGATTTCTCTCATGTCTGTTTTCTCTGTAAGAGACAAGTTAAAACCAGGATGATCAACAGAGATTAAGGACATGCACACACGTACTTAAACTGTCATCAATTCATTTTCCTATGGATAAATCTAAAATATTAATAAAGTGACAATATTTCAGACATAGTTGTTAGAAATAACAAAAAGGTTACTTAGATAAAATGATTTGTAGAAGCTATAAATATTAAGGAGAGAATAAAAAATGAGTTCATTCATTTCTTCATCTACACACTGAAGCATTCAACAAATATTTTCTCAGCACTAACTCTGTTTGCCAGGCACTGAGTTAAGTGCTAGAAATAAAGATACACATTCCCTGATCCCAAGGAGCTTATTCTTTAGTGAAGGAGGTAGTCAAGAAAATTAACACATGGCAGAGTTGCTGACCCATGCGCTAGTGCCATCACAACACTCAACTCAGAGCAGAAGCAAAGGGAGAAGTGACAAGAGAGGCTTCCTGGGAAAGGTAACCTCTAAGCCAAGTCCTGAAAGAGAGACTGGAGTCTGCTAGGGCAAGGGCAATCCATATCATGAAGACTGCACACAAACACACAAAAGTGTGAAAGAACATGGCCTGTTCCAGAAGCAGCAAGTAGTTCCTTATAGCTGAAATGTAGGTAATGCATGGGAAAACATCAGGAGATGGGCTGGGAGGTAGGCTCATACCATTTCATGAAGATCCAGTTTGCACTACTGAGGGCAGTTCACATTTTCCTTTATAATTTTAAAGACACCACTAATGTCCTACCAAATACTTTCTCACAGAGGCAGAAAATGTAGAGTACATACAAAGAACATCCAACACCTAATGGTGTTTGATTATCTATGATGCCCAAAGTCTGGCGTAAAAGTAACAGTATCCATCACAAACACAAACATTCTCCCAACAGCACCTGCAACCTGCAGTATCACTGTAAATGACATAAACCCAAATACCCCTTCCAGACCTAGAGAAAGTCATCCACTTTAACTTCATATTTCCCATTGAATTTGACAAAGTCACTTTCAATTATGCATTTTGGCTTTTAGAAACAGAAATAAAAGAGTCAGTATCTGTATCATATCTATTTAAAAAATTCTCACTGGAGGATATGCTCATTGATTTTAGGAGGATGGGAGAGGGAGGGAGGGAGGGAGGCAGGCAGGAAAAGGGAGAGTGGGAGAGGGAGAGAGAGAAACATCGATTGGTTGCCTTCCTTACAAGCCCCCTACCAGGCATGGAACCTGCAACCTCTTTTTTTTTTTTTTTTTTTTGGTGTATGGGACAACACTCCAACCAACTGAGCCACCCTGCCAGGGCTGTATCTGTATCTTTATCTATCATCTACCAATCTATTAATGCACAACTATGTGTACTTAGTTGTTTGCACTGTTATCAGTGTTTGCGCTGATAAAATGGTACTAAAATGGCTTGCTAAAATAAAAGAAAGCTAAAATGGAAAATAATATAAAATACATCTCTGCCTTAATTCAATCCTAGAGTCATCTATAACCTTGGAACATACTTATACACAGAAACCCTGGTGATGAAATGTACACAATTAAGTCAGCTTGCCCATAATCTCTGCCCTAAGATACAAAAAATACACCTACAGATGTGCAGACCCAGCAGGTGAGTCACCCCGCCTTAGCTAATTCAATAATGTAATCAGTGCCAATGGCAAAGCTCCCAGAACCTTCAATCACAGAAAAAAAAATCATCAGCCTTAGGAACTCTCAAAGAAACTCTTAGTTCAGTGCTTTATGTTGCAATATAAAAATATTACAAGGAAATCAAATACTATCCTCCAGCAACATCAAAGTGATAAACATTCTGTGTGACAGATCATGGAGCTCTCGCCACTAAATATTCACAGACTGCACCTCAAAAAGATAAGTGATGTTTAAGATAGCAGAAGAAAGTACAAGCATTCTCCATAAAGTATTTATCATTGATTCTGAAAATTGCAATGAATATATTTGATCTTACAAAGACAGTGCATTCAATTTTCTATAAGTACTGTATGTTAGAATCTCACTTGTATTCTTCGACTCAGTTATTATTTCTATATATTAATCCATATAACTGTGTCAAATTAACAAATGACTACTTACCCCCCATAATAAATCTCTAGCTTATAAATTTACTATTAGACACTAGCTAACTAGCAAGGACTGAACTCTAACATTAATATTTCACTTTGAAGTTTTACTAAACTGAGCAATAGTAGACCCCAAGGATGAATTTTACAGTATTTTCCTTAGTAAGTTACCTAACAGTTCTCAGAAAACAGTTGGCTTCATGGCTTTATTCTTTAAAACAACATAACAATAAATGCTGGTCACTGTGACTTTAAACTTCATATTAAATAAATATACAACTTATTCAATAACAATCAACAAAACAAGACATCAAGAAAATCTCCAAGCATCTTCACTTTTTATATAATATGCTTAACCTAGAACTAAATAAACAATTAAAGATAACAAAAAAGTGAAAAAGGGTAATTTCCAAAACCAAATATACAAGTGTATAAGCAGAATATACCATAAATCTGCATTTCCAGATTCAGGTGGTTATCATGCTCCTTACTAGACTCATATTAAAAGCCTAAACATTAACTGTGTGTTAATATATACAATCTGCACAAAATAAGGCAAATGCCAAGCAACTATAACCCTCAAAACAAATTAATTCATGAACAGCTCATCAGTTTCCACATTTAACTCAATTTAAAATGATCTTAAACATATTCTCAAAAAAATACTGATTATTTATTACCTGCTTTTAGAGCAATGCATTAAAAATTGTTACAATCTAGCCAACTCACCTGACTCAAATATACCACTAATAAAAATGTTCAATGCATGGGTGTATTTTTTAGTACTCCCTACCCTCACAAAATGCCCCCCCAAAAGTTAACCAGAAATATTTACATCAGAGTGCATCTATCCATTTGATGCACTTTTACAAGGCCACTAATAAGAATTGTTTAAAGAATATTTAATGACCAAAAAGATGTTCATGGTATAAAGTTAAATAGAAAAAAAAAAAGGCCACAGTGCAATATGGTATTCTGAACTAGATCCTGGAACAGAAAAAGAACCTTAGTGGAAAAACTGGCAAAATCCAAATAAAGCCAGTTTAGCTAGTAATATCATACCAGAGTTAATTTCTTAGTTTTGACAGATATTTCACAGTTGTGTATGGTTAACATTAGGTAATTAAGAATCTCTGTGCTAGCTTTCTACTTTTCCTGTGATTCTAAAATTATTCTGAAAAAAAATTTATTTTAAAAATCACTATTAGTGACTAGTACCAAATTTGGGACGATTCTTATTAAAAAGAAAAATAGCCTTCTTCACACTTATCTGTCTTTCTTCTACACAAAATACATAAACTCAGGGGAAAATAACTAAGCTAAAACATACTAAAATGTTAACATTGGTTCACTTGGTAATAATATGGAAGGCATTTTTCTACTTATATTTTCTATTGAGTGTGAATTGCTTTTTAATCAACAAATTATTAGCTAAAGAATATACAAATCAATATTTTATTAAAGGCCTCTTTAGAAAGAAATGCTATAAATGTCTAAGCAGAGCCCAAAGGCAGACTGCATACAAAACAGGTTAGGGCAGAGTGTGGCCAAGGGAAATTGCCAGGAGAATTTAAGTAGGCAAAACCTAATTAGTAAATCCTGGCAATCTGCCAACACAGAGAACTTAACATCCACTCTTAGGCTCAAGGTGCTTGCAGTCAGTGAAGTTATTCTCAGAATTCACATGTCTTAGGGGAATGTCCTGAAAGGCCCCCCTAATGCTAAGAATTTATGGATATACATAGTCTGGGTTTATTCCAAACAAAAATAATGCAGTTGGCCATCTGGTGCACAACTGCCCACTGACAGCTTCTAGAAACAGTCCTCACTGCCACAGTCTGTTCTTTAAGTTTTTCTCCTCTACTTATGTCTTTCTTCTCTAACACCTTCCTAACAACCTATACCCAAGTCCACAGCCCTCAGGCCTAAAAATAGCACTCTGGTGCCATTGAGCAACATGGGTAGGAAGATCAGGGTCTAGACACCACTGGGATTACAGGCGCAAATCCTTTTTCAGGTGTTTGACAAGTAACAAAAAAGTTCTTCTTTGTTGTTTTTCCCCCTGGTATTTTCAGGACAAAATATGTTCTAGGAAACTCCATTAAGCCATAAGAGGGGAAAATTAATCAACAACAAATGCTCCCCAATCAAAATGAGAAAATAAAATACACTTTGTTTTTAAAAAATGTGCTAATGGAATCAGACAGGCTGTATTTTGATAAAGAATCTTTTCCAAGCTATAATCAGGGTGATTTGTGTGTGTCATCAGGTGGTTTGCTTCTAGTGAAATAGAGTTATGTGGCCAATCTGGGCTTTATGCTGTTTTTTAAAAGTAGTTTTTAATTCTTACTTTGTTGGTCACCTTCATTCTCAATGGATAGTACAGCAGGTCCCAGAACTGTCCCTTAATAAACATGCATGTGTGTTTTTTGTTGTTTGTTTTTATTTTCAGTTCACTCTTTTGACTCCTTAAAGACTCTGTAATCAGATCCCCAGCCTATTAAAATTAGTTGCAAAATAAAGCCCTATACTCAGAGACAAAATACTCTATATTAAAGTACATAATCTTTACTTTATGAGCTTTATAACAATTTTAAGCACCAGAAGCCTTCTTTGCTTACTTTCCAGTTCTTCGCAGTGCTTAAGAAAATGGAGGCTTACCAAAACAGTAATCCACAGGTATGGAGGCCACATATTGTTCTTGTTGTTATTATTTTGAATACTAATGGATATATATATACTGTGTTTCATGAAAGCTGAAACACAGCTGATTTTAAGGCTAATAGTTTATGGACCACTAAAGTATACAAGTAGCCAATTAAACTATGACAAGTCACTGACTGATACACCCAAATTTTTTAAAATTGGAAAATGTCTCTTAGGTCAATGAAATATAGTACACAGTCTAACAGTACACAGTGGAAATATCATGGGCTTCAGGGTTAGAGAGACCTGAGTTCTTATCTAACCATTCTGAATCTGAGTTTCCTCATAGGAAAGTTAAAAACACCACCACCACTGCCTACCTCCTAGGGTTGTTAGGTTTGAAGGCTCCTGCAGTGGTAACAGTGGGGAGTATCCTAACTAAGGTAGCGAACAATGAAGATGAAGAGGATGGATTAGAGCAATATTTAGAAGTTAGTGGTATTAATAACAGCCAATATTAACTAGACTGGGAAGACGAGCAGGAGTCAAGGAACATATCCACAATCTTTTTAGGTGATAGCACACTTACTGAGCTAGGGGACGGACGGACACAAGGTTTAGAGAAGCATATAAGCTCAGTTTTGAATGTACTGAGGTACCTGTAAGCTACACAAGTGAAAGTGGTTAACAGGCAAACTGAAATACAGTTACAGAGGTGGAACAAAGATCTGAGTTGGAGATATGGACCTGGGAGTCATCAGCTTACAGACAGATATAAGGCACGAGACAAGATGCAAATGCCCCATGAGAAAAAAAGTAAGACCTATAGGAACTTCTAAACACCAACATTTAAAGGAACTGCAGAGGCAGAGAAGCCCACAAAGGAAATTGAATGGGCACTGTCCAAGAAGTAGGAAGAAAATCCCCAAGAGTGTAGTATCACAGAAGCCTAAGGAAGAGAGTGACTCAAAGTGAAATCACATAAGAAGGTGTCTAATTATTAAGGTAAGATTACAGAAACAATAGAAAGTTACTTTGGCATAAAAAATATTGAGCAGTAAAAGAGAGCAGGACTGAATAGTCAGCTGTCTTCAAATTTCTGTTTCATGGAATAACCCGACTTGCTTGTTCCTAAAACAGAAGTTGGACCAAACCATAGACATCTATGAGAATAAAACAAACATCTATCTAACAAAGCACTGAGTTCCCCTTAAATACTGAGTTCACTAGAGTCCACTACTGGTTAAGAAACTGGATGAGATAACTTGGGCTTTATTTCAATTGGAGTAAATTTCAAGGGCCAAACTAAATCTCAAATACTTTTCATTAAAAAGAACAAAGGGAAAGACACAACCAAAAAACCTTTTAAATACTTAGAAATAGAAAGTAATGGTTGTATAAAGTTTTTAAAATTAGATTAAATTAAAACACATAAGTAAAACACATAAAAGAGAGACAGGGATTTTTATAACCTTTTGAGTCCAAAGTAAAAAACTTAAGTTGATTTAAAATCTTTTATGACTGCTTTTAGCTATAAGACTTCTGTTCCATGTCATTAAAACCTACCCAGCTGAGTTTTTACAATATAACTTTTTACTACTAAAAAGTTATGTTCTTTCTTTTCTTCATTTTAAAGTTCAGGTACACCGGTTTGTTTGCTTGCTTGTTTGTTTTTATGTTGTGTTTATTTGTTTACTTGGTTTTATGTTTGTTTTATGACAGTTTATAAAATTATGTGCAAAGCTGGATATTTTCCATTTGGTCTCCTCCAGAGCCCTCCTAGGAGCCCGACTGCACGGGCTCCAGCAGACCAGGTTGGCTGTGGCTCCGTTCCTTACTGAAAAGCTCCTACCCGACAACCCTCTCCTGCATCTACAGCTCTTGCTGGCTCAGGTGATCACTCCCCCTTCCACTGTCCCTTTCAGACCAACTGAGGTGGTAACAGCTCCTACTGTTGTTACTAGCTAGCCTGGTCATCACTGCTTGCTGGTTTCCTTTAACCTGCTTAAACTCTGTAAATGACCCGTCATTAAATTCTTTTCTATTAACGTTGTTAGTGTTCTGTTTCTTGCCAGAACCTGGACCCATAGTTTCCAATACAGGAATTACATATTGTACTTATAACCATTATAGAAAATACTGCATGAGAAAAGAGCCATGATCCTATTACATTTCTTGTCAAACTAAATTCCTAAGAATGAAAAATAAAAATGACCAACACAAAAATGGATAAAGGGAAGGAATTATTTATAAATATTACTAAGATTAATATCTCAAAAATCCTGCAGTCACCCATGACACCTCACTCTCATATCCCATCTCTAATCTATAAATCCTTTCAGATGTCTTAAAGATATATCCCAGTTCAACAGCTGCTTAGCATCCCCATCACTACTTCTCAGGTTCAAGCTACCACCACTTCTTGTCTGAATTTTGCAATAGCCTTCTGATTGAAGGCTTCTGCCTCTGCTTCTGTCCTCCTCCAGCCTTTTCTCAACAGAGCAACCAGAGTAGTTCTGTTAAAAAGTGTTACTGGATTGCATGTATTTTTTAATGGTAAAAATCATGACTATTAGAAACATGGGAAAATGAACACGTCAAAGATATTATTTAACTCATTAATTAACGAGGGAACCATTAAGATGTTACAACTGGTTCAAAGGAGAGTTCCAAGAACCACACTTTAATATAGAGAATGAGGAATTCTGAAATGAATTTACAAATGTATGTAAAACAGTTCTTATTCATAGGACAATAATCAATTACATTCCACTGTACACAATTTATTTCACTTCTATAGCTATGACTCATGTGCCTTTTTAAGCTTTCTACAAATTACAAAACTGCAAGATAACTCCAAGAAAATGAGACAGAGATAAATCCAATGGATGAACAAGACAGGGACCCACTCATCATTTTTTGCCCATTTCAAAGCCGTTCATAATTTTTCCTGACAGTATAGCACCCTATTCCCCCAAAAGTAAAAATCAAAGACTTTTTAGTGGCCTGGCCTACAAGGTCCTAAATATTTTGTATCGCTTCTTGCCCTTCCTTCCTGCTCCACTACTAATGCCATGTATTAATACTTTACAACTCTCCCCCTCCACACTCTATTTCAGCCACACTGGCCTCCCCGCCGTTTCTGAATACACTAAGCATGATTCTACATCAGATCCTTTGCAACCACTGTTCTATGTGGAACACTCTTCTGCCAGGTACCCACAGAGTTTGCAGCCTCACTTGTGCCAGGTCTTTGTTCACAAATCGATTTATTAGAGGACTCCCCTGAGCGCCTATATGAAACAGGCAGACCCCCATCCTGTAACAGCACTCCTTTTCTTCATATGCTACTCTGTTATTCTCCAAATGACTTACTGCCAACTGACACACTATATACTGACTTTACTTTTGAGTCCCTCTCTCTCTACCCCATAGCCACCAAATGTAAACTCCACTGAGGCAAAGACTGTTTTCTTCACGACTATATCCCTAGTGCTTAGCATGCCCAAAACATTAAATGCTCAGTAAGTTTTAGTTAAATGAATAAATACTCTAATATTAGATAGTGTTTTAAAACAGCAGCATACTTACTGATAACTCTTGTCCCTGAACTTCTGCAATGCAAAAACTTAACAATAAAACTACAACCAAATAATCTTACATTATTACTAATTTACTTGTTACTGATTACTCTAAGAAATGTAGCTTAAAATTATCACTTAGATTTACCTGAACATTGACAACTATTTCATGTAAAATGCTTTGAAATTTAGTATGTAGTATAACAAACTTTTCTTAGAAGCAATGCTTATAAGCACTGTGGCTGTGAAAGTGTGCAAGTACTGAATATTCACAAGACTTAGCAGCCACCAGATGTCCTCCTTTTCATACAACATAGATTCCAAGACTGTCATTTGGATTTCAGCTATTATAGCAGATAAGATGTCTAAAGGTTCTACCTAGGCAAGTCAATTGCCTAAAAGTCATTTTCCAACCTGTATCACTTCCTCCAAGCTAGGTCACTCCTTTAAGTTCCTACAGTCTTAGGATGAGCCTAGATGAAGGTGAGGAACTCTAGGGCTGAGACTACTGTTCATGTTGAATTTCTGATGCCAACCTTTCCCCTAAGTTCTTCTCATTTTTAACCTTAAAAGGTGCCTAGTATTAACTAGTATTTTCTTTGAATATCACTTGAATTACCAGCTCTATGCAATTCCAACACTAACACCTTTGGTTTAATCACTTGGCATTTCCTTGGTATTTGGAACTAAAGGAAGCAATAAACATTCAACTGGAATAGAATGAAGAAACAAGAACTCAAAAAAAAATGAAGAGAGACTTTTGAATGTCTGGGAAAACTTTAAACATTCTAATATCTGAATTATAGGGGTGACAGGAGGAGAAGAGGAAGAGCAGGAAATTGAAAACTTATTTGAACAAATAATGAAGGAAAACTTCCCAAGTCTAGTGAAGGCAATAGACTTCCAGGAAGTCCAGGAAGCCCACAGAGTCCCAAAGAAGTTGGACCCAAAGAGGAACACATCAAGGCACATCATCATTAAGTTACCCGAGATTAAAGATAAGGAGAGAATATTAAAAGCAGCAAGAGGAAAGGAAAGAGTTACTGACAAAGGAGTGCTCATAAGGTTATCAGGTGATTTCTCAAAAGAAACCTTGCTGGCAAGAAGGGGCTGGAAAGGAGTATTCGAAGTCATGAAAGGCAAGGACTTACATCCAAGATTACTCTATCCATAGGGAACCCTAGTGCACTGTTGGTGGGAATGCAGACTGGTACCGTTGGTGTGGAAAACAGTATGGAATTTCCTCAGAAAACTAACACTGGAACTGCCTTTTGACCCAGAAATTCCACTGCTGGAATTATACCCTAAGAGCCCTGAAACACCAATCCAAAAGAACCTTTGCACCTCAATGTTCATAGCAGGACAGTTTACAATAGCCAAGTGCTGGAAGCAACCTAAGTATTCATCAGCAAATGAGTGGATCAAAAACCTATGGTACATTTACACAATGGAATTCTACACAGCAG
>PVIA01005367.1:56069-117007 GCA_004024845.1 Tonatia bakeri
AAAATGCAGACAACTGTAATTGAACAAGAATAAAGTAATTAAAAAAAAAAAAAGCCTCTATCCAGCAAAGCTATCATTTAGAATGGAAGGGCAAATAAAGTGCTTCCCAGATAAGGTCAAGTCAAAGGAGTTGATCATCACCAAGCTTTTATTATATGAAATGTTAAAAGGACTTATCTAAGAAAAGGAAGATAAAAAATATGAACAGTAAAATGACAACAAATTCACAGCTATCAACAAATAAACCTAAAAAAAAAAAAAGAAAGAAAAACAACAAAAACTAAGCAAACAATTAGAACAGGAACAGAATCAGAGAAATGGACATCACATGGAGGAACTTCAGTGGGGAAGGGGAAGGGAGGAATAGAGGGGAAAAGGGACAGGGAAGAGGAAGCATAATTGGTAGACATTAAATAGATGGGGAGAGGTCAAAAATGGTATAGGAAACAGAGAACTCAAAGAGCTTATATGTGCAATCCATGGACATGAACTAAGGTGGGGGGGATGCTGAAGGGTTAAGGGGTGTAGGGTGGAGGGGGGATAAAGGGGAAAAAATGGGAAAACTGTAATAGCATAATCAATAAAATATACTTGTAAAAAATAAAATAAATGATATTACAAAATGAAAACAAAAAAACAGAACCAAAACAATATCTAAAGCAAAAACAAACCTCAAACAAAATGAGTACTCTCCAATTAAATACTCTTAAAGAGGGACATTAGCACGAATGACAAAGAATAAAAAAATTTGTTAAAAAAGTTACATACTTACAATTAAGTGTACATGTCTAAACAATTCATGGGACAAATAAGAATTACTTTTAAAATAAACAAAGCCAAGAATATTCTGTGCCAAAATGTGTGGGAAGGCAGCCAAAATGATACTTAGATGCAAGTTAAAAGACTAAGAATTCAAATTTAAAAGTTCTTTTAAAGGATAGCATAAAAACCCTAGAAATTCTGAGGAAGCAGAAATAAATAGCAGGACTTAAAAGGACAGAAAACATTCACAACAGAGATGATCAACAGGTCAACAGTTCATCCTTCGAGAGAGTGATCGCAATGATAAACCTCTGGAAAAAACAAATCAAGCAAAAAACAAACAAATGAAAAAAGGGAGCATCATTACAAATGCTGCAGAGATTAAACTAATAAGAGGATATTACAGATAATTTTACTGTAATAAACTTGTAAATTTGAAAAATTTTTAGAACACACAATCTATTAAAAGGATTCTCACTTTCTAATTCAAAACCTATCACAAACCTACCGTCATCAAACATCAAATCACCAGGTGTGATTTGTACTGGCATAAGAAAAAACATACAGATCCAACAGAACAAAATTGAGAATTCAGAAATAAACCGACACATTTATAGTCAATTGATTTTCAATAGAGTGCCTGGACAACTAACTTAATATGGAAAGAATGGTCTCCAATAAATGGTGCTGGGACAACTAGATTTCCAACAGAAAAAAATGAAATGTGACCTCTACTTCATACTCTATTAAAAAAATTAACTCAAAATGGATCAAAGACCTAAATGTAAGCACTAAAACCATAAAATTTTCAGAAGAAAACATACCTTCATTACCTAAAATTAGGCAAAAGTTTCTTTGCTATGACACCAAATTATAAGAAAAGAAATATACAAACTGGACTGCATCAAAATAAGAAACATTTGTGCCCTGGTAGGCCAAGGTTCAGTTCCCATCAGGACACATGCCAGGGATGCGGGTTTGGCCCTAGGTCGGGGTGCATGCGAAAGGCAACCCATCAATGCCTCTCTCTCATATCAGTGTTTCTCTCCCTCTCTTTCTCCTTCCCTTCCCCAATTTCTAAAACTAAATAAAAAATCTTTTAGAAAAAGAAACATCTGTGCTTCAAAGGACACTATCAAAAAAGTAAAAAAGACAATCCAAAGAATGGGAGATAATACTTGGAAACCATATATCTGAAAAGAGTTTAGTACCCAGAATATAAAGAACTCTTACAACTCAACAATGAAAGGACAAATAACCCAATTTTTAAATGGACAGATTTGAATAGACATTTCTCCAAAGAAGATATACAAATGACTAATAAGTACATGAAAAGATGATCACTCTGGCCAGGTGACTCAGTTGGTCAGAGCATAGCCCGGTGCACCAAAAAACTCTGTAGTTTTGATTTCCAGTCAGGGCACATACCTAGGTTGCGGGTTCAATCCCCAGTAGGGGTGCTTATGAGAGGCAACCAATGTTTCCCTTTCACGCAGATGTGTCATGCTCTTCCTCTCTCTCTCCCTCTCCTTTCCTTAATAAACATACACTCAGGTGACGATTAAAAAAAGAAAAGATAATCAACATCATTAGTCATTAGGGAACTACAAATCAAATTCACATATTCCACCTCATGCCCAGTAGGATGGCTATAAACAAAAAGATAGCAGCCCTGGCTCAGTGGCTTAGTTCTTTGGAGCATGGTCCCAAACACCAGAAAGTTACAGTTCAATTCCCAGTCTGGGCATATAGAGGAGGCAACCGATATTTTGCCCTTACATCAATGTTTTTCTCTTTCTCTCTCTCCCCCCCCCTTTAAAAAAATCAATAAATATACTCTCAGGTGAGGATTCAAAAACAAACATAATCAACATCAATAGTCCTTAGGGAAATACAAATCAAATCTACATATTCCACCTCACAGCCATCCACTAGCATGACCATAATCAAAAAGATAACGGCAGTCCTGGTTGGGCGGCTAGTTGGTTGGAGCACTGTTTCTTACACCAAAAGGTTACAGGTTCAATTCCCAGTCAGGGCAAAGACCTTGGTTTGTGAGTTGCAACCCTGGTGCCCGCATATGAGAGGCAATCGATAGAAGTTTCTCTCTCACATCAAAGTTTTTTTTTCTCTCTCCCTCCTTCTCCTTCCCTCCCTCCCTCCCCACTTCTTCTCTCTCTCAAATCAACGAAAATTGGGCTTCTGGTCAAGATGGCGATGAAGGCAGACATGGCTTGCCTCTTCACACAACCACATCAAAATTACAACTAAAATGTGGAGCAACCGTCATTCAGGAACATCAGAAATCAAGTTGAATGGAAATTTGACAACATCCATCCAGACTGGTAGGAGGGGCACAGACGCAGAACAGACTGTTCCTACACCCACATGGATAAAAATTTTCAAGGGATATCTTAGAATCGAGGAGTCCCAGCCCCACACCAGGCCCCCCAGCCCAGGATTCCAATGCCAGGAAGAAAAGTCCCCACAACTCCTCACTGCAAAAACCAGCAGCGACTAAGTAAGTGGAGGAGGCTGCTGGAGACCTAAGCAGTTCCTCTTCGGGACTCACCTACTCAGACCCACTCTCTCTGGGATCCAGTAATGGGGTGGCTGCTTGAAGGGCCCCAGTGGTATACAGGGAAAGACTGAAGTGTCTGGCAAGTGGGAGAGCAAAGGCCATTGTCCCTCTTTGCCTGGGAACCTCCAAGCCCAGCACAAGTAGCAGCCATCTCAGACTGTATCTCAGATTGCTCAGTGTGCCCCAGACAAAACACAGGTTGGGGCTGACTCTAGAGGGTACCATCTGGGAAACCCCAGGGCCAGCAGACCCAGTGGACAGCTATAGACCACATCAGAGCACCACCACCCTGCCCCTGCACAACTGATCCTCCACAGAGGGCAGAGGCTGGCGGTCAGTGGTCAGAGGCAGCCCTTGCAGATGAGTGGCCTGGGTAAACCCCTCCCATTGACCTACCAATAGCAACCAAGGCTCAACTACAAGAGGAGAGTGTACTCAGCCCATACAAAGGGCTCACCTTGAGTACACAGGTTGGGTGATAGGGGAGGCTGTGCCCCTGGACCCTATGAGACACCTACTATATTAGGCCATACTATCAAGACAGGGAGTCAAAGAAGCTCTACCTAATACACAGAAATAAACACAGGGAGGCTGCCAAAATGAGCAAAGAAACATGGCCCAAATGAAAGAACAGATTAAAACTCCAGGAAAAGAGCTAAATGAAATTGATAAGCGATCTATCAGATGCAGAGTTCAAAACACTGTTTATAAGGATGCTCAAGGAACTTAGTGAGGACCTCAACATCATAAAAAAGACCCAGTCAGAAATGAAGGATACACTAATTGAAATAAAAAAACAACTTACAGAGAAATAACAGTAGAGTAGATGAAGCCAAGAATCAAATCAATGACTTGGAACATAAAGTAGCAAAAAACAACCATACAGTACAAGAAGAAGAAAAAAAGAATTTTTAAAAAAATGAGGGTAGTATAAACAGCCTCTGGGACAACTTCAAGTAATCCAACATTCGCCTCATAGAGATGCCAGAAGAAGAGAAAGAACAAGAAATTGGAAATCTATATGAAAAGACAGTGAAAGAAAACTTCCCTGATTTGGTGGAAGAAATAGACATGCAAGTCCAGGAAGAACACAGTTCCAAACAAGATGGATATAAAGAGGACCACACCAAGATACATCATAATTAAAATACCAAAGGTTAGAGATAAAGAGAGAAGATTGAAAGCAGGAAGAGAAAAGCAGAGTTACCTACAGGGTAGTTCCTAGAAGATTTTCAGCTGATTTCTCAAAAGAAACTTTGCAGGCTAGAGGGAATTGGCAAGAAGTATTCAAAATGATGAAAAGCAATAACCTACAACCTAGATTACTCTATCCAGCAAAGCTATCATTAGAATTGGAGGGCAGATAAAGTACTTCGCAGACAAGGTAAAGTTAAAGGAGTTAATCATCACCAAACCATTATTGTATGAAATGTTAAAGGGGCTTATTTAAGAAAAAGAAGATCAAAACTATGAACACTAAAATGGCAATAAATACGTAACTATCAACAACTGAATCTAAAAAACAAACTAAGCAAATAAGCAGAACAGAAACAGAATCATAGATGTGGAGATCTTTGGGATGGTGGCCAGTGTGGAGGGGAGTTTGGGGGATAGGAGAAAGGTAAAGGGATTAAGAAGTAGAAATTGGTAGCTACAGAATAGGCAAAGGGATGTTAAGAGCAAGTATAGGAAATGGAGAAGCCAAAGAACTTGTATGCACGACCCATGGACATGAACTAAGGAAAGTGATTGTCAGAGGTAGTGGTGGGTGCTGGGTGGAGGGGGGGCAATGGGAGAAAAGTCGGGACAACTGTAATAGCGTAAACAAAAATACTTTTAAAATGAAGCAATTTCTAGCAGATTTAAGAAAAATGTGAAAGGCAAAACCATTAAGATTTTAGTTGAGAATGCCATCAGAAGTTATTAAGGTATACATGAGAAATGACAACCAACTGAATTCAAAGATGAAATTATTATAATCTTTTAATTTCCCTCCATATTTTACATATTAATCAGAGCAATCATGTCAAAGGAAGCAGACTATCTCATTTAAAAAGTAATGGGATGCTAATGTAATACAGAGCCTCCAATGTTCCAACTACTTCACATCCTAAATATAATATACATTTATGCCCTCACTTAATATCAGCACATTATTGAAAAGATCTGTTAATAAGAATTTTTTTTTAAAAAATCAAATACTTAATGGTTCAGTAAGTGCCTTTATCAATGTCTGTGTCGATATCTCACCTTAAATATTAGCAACGATGCCCATGGTAAAATCTAAGTGGTGCTTCAAATAAGTGGGGTATTGGTTTGAATGTTCCCACTGCTCCTTGAATCACATTTTTTACTAAAAGCCAGAACCTCTTTGGATGCTTCAGGGAAGAAACACCTAATGTATTAAGATAAGATCTTTTTTGGAAAGAGTAAGAATTATTTAAAAAATAAAACATAGTCTGAAGGACTTTCAAATAATTCTGAAATTCAAAGTGCCAAGAAAATAAGCATAATATAAGGAATACATCATTCCCTTGGGAAACTATTAACTATACATATTATTAAATATATAACTATATAACAACATATAAATATATATACATATGACTGAAAGGGATGAGTTGGAAAAATAATTATCCCAAAATAATTTTTAATAATGTGAAATGTGTCCATTAAGCAAAATAAATTAATTCCCATTTCATCCACCACCAAAACACCCTCCCCCTTTCTCCAAGAACGCACACATTAATATAAAGTAGATTATTTTCAATATGAACTGTAAGCATATGGCTCACATGAAAATCAAAATTATTTTAACCACACAAGTTCCAGCACTCAGACTTGCAGTTTCTACATGCTGCCCACACAGCACTTTGTGAGCATGTGATTAGGAGGAATGATGCGCAATCACACCACATTCCTTCCCTCAGCTCACACATCAAGAACTTGCCCTCTCAGCTGCATTCTTCTCCAAACAGCCATGGTCACCTTAGCAACCCTATGCTCCTAATATGGACAGCTGGTCCATTTAAAGTCAGCCCTTCTTGGCAGGGAAAATGCTTGTTCTTCAAATTAGGGGAGAAAGAAGAGGTTTTCCTTTCAATACACATCACAGAGGTTGATTCAACTTGATCAGCACTTTTGTTCTGTGGCAGCAAGCTGGGTCGAGTTTCAACCTATTCTGAGTTTGGGTTTGTTGGGTGGGTGGGTGGGTGGGTGGGTGGGTGTGTGTGTGTGTGTGTGTGTGTGTGTGTGTGTGTGTGTGTGTGTGTGTGTTAATTCTAAAGCAAGTGGCTAAAAATAAAATAAAGGCAGCTCATATGGAATTCTAAGGAAGAGTAGAAATGAAAAACAAAGGTATCTGCAGTAACTGTATTCTTTTATAAAATTATAAAGCTATCCACACTGTTCAAAGTTCAAATTTACTTAAATTGAACTGTAACATCTGAAGCCTTCATATATAGTAAGAAGTCAGAAGATCTGTCTTTTTAAACAATATAGCCTAATATTGAACAACAAAAACATTGCTAAACTTCAAAGTCCTATAACTTCACTCTACTCAATACACTGTGAGTCAACAAACTGATCCCACCACCTACATGTAAAATTTCACAATCTTTCCAAAGTCCTAAATGTAAATTAGGTATTGAAACCAAATGGCTAGTATATCTGAGAATTCTCCAGACCTATAATAACGTAGGATAGCACTGGATTACTTAAAACCAATCTTGATCTTATGCTTATACCAAGAAAGCTGGGCCTGAAACAAATTAGGTCTCTTGGGATAAAAGATATAGGTTTATAATGAAGTTTACCTGATTTTTATACTACAGATTAATAATTGGGGGGCAGGGGGCAGGGTGGAGAACTGCCATGTCCTAAAATATGTGAGATCACATTCCAGACCCACAAAGGGATTCTATACTCCCATCCATCAAAATGACACACCTAATCTTTAAGGAAAGTATATAGGCATATTCAAAACTAAAAGACACCTAAAATTTATGGCCTTCATTGTAAATGGGAAATATTTTTGAAATAATTTTCTGTATAACTGTGGTACACAAAATCTGTATTAATTTAATAAATGTTTAATTAAAAATGTTTTAGTGAACCTTAAGGTTAAGTACCACCTACCTTATTCATTGGTTGTATTTTTGTTTGTATGTGTGTTTTTTAAACTTCTCAGACAATGAGGTTCTTCCAGGTTAGAAACATTTCTTTCAAGTTAAAATTATTTTAATAATTATATGTTCTATACAGAACAAAGTATCAGTTGATGAGGCAGCAATATAGATTAGTACAAAGAACCTAAAGCTAATTCCACTACTGGTTTCATCATTTGTAAAATGAGAATACTATCTGTTTTATTTAGTGAGAATAATAAATATGCCATACAAAATACTCAAAAGAAATTTTAAAAACTTGAGAAAAAGACTATGTTACTTGTCTAATTCCCTGAACTGTCATTTTTAAAAAGAGTGGGGGTAGTATTTAACAATGTACAGTATACCAAATCAGTATCAACTTCAAGAGGTTCCCATCAAAGATCTTATAAAATACTTGTGTTGACATATTAATTACTTCTTTCAAAAAGCCTCAACACTGGCTTCACTTTTCTCAAATGCCCAACTCACTGTGCACACAAGTCAGGGTGATTTCAACCATTTTTAAGTGTACAGTTAACAATTTTTTTAAAGCTGTCATTGTCCTTTTAATACTTTGTGAAGTAGGATGATACCATATAAGTGCAAATAATTTTGTTTTGATTATTTTCTACTCTAGAAAAATTATAAAACCACTTGGGTATTTGTAAAAATGAATATTTATTGAACACTTATATGGGAGCCATTAGAGTACTAGACACTATGATCCATTGTCATTGTATTATGCATTGTATTAATGTCAAACACTTAAATTGCATTTACCAAAAGAACACAGGCAAATGTAACAGATCAAGGTTCCCATTCACTAAGATTACATTTTTTGAAGTTTCAGTTTATGCCTTAAGCACTATATGGTCCAAGAAATGAAAGATCTGGATTTCTCCTGAAATCTCTGAGCAGTGCCCTGTGAGATCAGATAGTGCTACAAACAGGTTCAGGAGCCCCTCTTTTAACCCCCCAGAAGTAGAAGGAAAAAACAGTGAAAAAAGAGTTTCACAAGAAACTTTAAAATTAAATCTATTGGGGATTTGTCCTCCCTTCCTCCTCATCAGTCCCTTTATTCTAACACTCGTTTTCAGTTATCAGGATAAAAACTGATTTAATTAACTAAATCTGTGACAGTCTCAAAACTAAGTAAAGATATGTTTAAGAATGCAAATTTCACTCCAGATACAGGATATGGGACAAAGTGAATGAGGAAGAGTTACTGAATAATTAACTATATAAGCATTTCTAATTAACAGACTGAATTAACCTGCAGTGATCACCACTACCTATACCAAAGAGTTCCCAAGAAAATTTAACCAAAGTTAACTTCTTAGGGCTGCCAAGCAATTAGTTTTAAGTTCTCGGCATAAGGTAAGCATACTAATAAGGAGATTTTACTATTTACTCACTTAAATATTTCATCTTTCAAAAATTGACAGTATAATAACAGTAATCATTCAGTAACTGACAGGGACTGGGGGGAGGAGGGGGAGATAAAAGAGGAAAGAAGGGGAAGGGTCTGGTTAAAGAACAAGTATAAATGACCCATGGACATGGACAACAGGGTGAGGACTGACTGGGGGGTGGGACAGGGGAAAGCAATGGAGGGAAATTAGGACAACTGTAACAGAATAAAAAAATAAAAATTAATAAAATTTTTAAAACATTTTAGGCCCTGGCCAGGTAGCTCAGTTGGTTAGAGCATCATCCTGGTATGCCAAGATTGCAGGTTCAATCCCTGGTCGGTGCACATACAACAATCACCCAATGAATGCATAAGTGGAACAGCAAATCTACATTTCTCTCTCTCTCTCTCTCTCTCTCTCTCCTCTCTCTCTCTCTCTCCATCTTCTTCTCTCTCTCTCAAATCAATAAATAAAAATTTTAATACTAGATGCTACTCAACCTTTTATTATCTACCTGCTAAAAAGCATTACATTTTTAAACTAAATATGCTCATATAGCAACTGTTCAATTTCCATAGATAAAAACATAACTAAATAATTTCCCTTAATTTAAAGTCTCTAAGAAAATTATTTAACTTCTGGTCAAGATGGTGGCATATGTAAACACAGCTCGCCTCCCTGCACAACCACATCAAAAATGACAACTACAAAACAACTATCACCCAGAATTCTCAGAAAATCAAGTCCAACAACCAAGGAATTAATAAAGTCAATTGATTCAGACAGGCAGGAAGAGCAGAGACGTGGCAACATAGAAGAGGCGGTCCCACATCCACAGGTAGTGGATAAAAATCAGAAGGTACATCTCTGGAGTGAAAGATCTACCCCTAACCAAGTTTCCACTACCAGGAATGTAAGTCCAGATAAACTTTGGGCTATAAAAAAGTGGGGGTTGGGGCAGCAGAAGAAACTGCAGAATTCTCAGGCCTCTCCACTTAAAGGAACTTAGGACTTACAGAGACTCACTTCCTCTGGGCTCCAGCACTGGGATAGCAGCTGGAAAGGCAGCAGTGGCATATAGGGAGAAAGTGAAGTGTCTGGCATCAGGGCAAGTGCCGGGGACAACTCCCTCCCAGGTAAAACTCCAGAGGCCAGGCAGCAATCAATGTCCCTTTTCTGAGCCCTCACTTACAGAAAGCCACAAATTGGTGACATCATATCTGAGATTCCATCAACCTGGGTCACACTGGACGCCCTGTTCAGGTTACCCAAGGTTCTTCCCCATCCAACTTAACGGTGCGCTTTTCTACATTAGACCACACTACTAAGACAGGGAGTCAAAGCAGTTCTATCGAATACATAGACACAGGGAGGCTGCAAAAATAAGGAGACAAAGACATACGGCCCAAATGGAAAAAAAAAACCAAAAACAAAACAAACAAAAAAAAACAGAACAAAACTTCAGAAAAAGAACTAAACAAAATGGAGATAAGCAATCTAACAGATGCAGAGTTCAAAACACCGCTTATTAGAATGCTCAGAGAACTCACTGAGTACTTCAACAGCATAAAAAAGACCCAGGCAGAAATGAAGTTTACACTAAGTGAAATAAAGAAAAATTTACAGGGAATCAACAGTGGAGTGGATGAAGCCAAGAATCAAATCAATGACTTGGAATACAAGGAAGAAAAAATTTAATCAGAACAGGAAGAAAAGAATCAAAACAATGAGTATAGAGTAAGGAGCCTGAGACAACTTCAAGCATACCATCAGTCAAATCACAGGGGTGCCAGAAGGAGAAGAGAAAGAGCAAAAAATAGAACACTTATTTGAAAAAGTACAGGAAGCACAGAAAGTCTAAAACAAGATGGACAGAAGAATGACCACACCAAAATACATCATAATTAAAATGCCAAAGGTTAAAGATAAAGAGAGAAGCTTAAAAGCCACAAGAGAAAAGCACATAGTTGCCTACAGTGGAGTTTCTATTAAGACTGTCTGTTCATTTCCCAAAAGAAACTTTGCAGGCCAAAAGGGACTGGCAAGAAGTATTCAAAGTGATGAAAAGCAAGGACCTACAACCTAGCTTACTCTATCCAGCAAAGCTATCATTCAGAATGGAAGGGCAGGTAAAGTGTTTCCCAGACAAGGTAAAACTAAAGGAGTTCATCATCACCAAGACTTTATCATATGAAATGTTAAAGAGATGTATTTAAGAAACAGAAGATCAAAACTATGTACATTAAAATGGCAATAAATTCACAACTATCAACAACTGAATCTAAAAACAAAGCAAACAAACAGAACAGAAACAGAATCATAGAAACGGAGATCATTTGGAATGGCACCATTTGAGAGGAGAGGAGAATGGGGGAAAAAATACAGGGATTAAGAAGTACAAATTGTTAGGTACAGAATAGGCAGGATGTTAAGAACAGTATAGGAAATGGAGTTTTCCTATTCCATGCAAAGAATTTATTATATGCATGACCCATGGACAAGAAGTAAGGAAGATGGGGGATTATCAGAGGAAACAGGGATACTGGGTGGAGGGATAAAGGGGGAAAATTTGAACAACTATAATAGCATAATCAATAAAATATACTAAAATAAAATCAAAACCATCAGTACTAATGAAAGAAATTTTTTAAATAAAAACATCCCATTATTTAAAATAAAAGTAAATAAAAAAAATAAATAAAGCAAGCCCCTAAAAGACATAGTCAGCAAAGTCATTTAGGCAATGTCCACTGAGGTAGAAGGTGGATGGGCCCCAGTGGAAGAAGAGAATTTTTCACAGAATAAATAAAAACCCACTCCTATTTGACACTAGGAATAAACCCTAGCCATGAAAAGCAGTGTTTGTGTTTCAAAGGTGACTACTTTTATCATACCCTTTTATCTAACTTCAAACAAGATGAGCCTGTGTTTCTAGCAAATTCTGAGGTAGTAAAGGTTTGCAAACAAATTTGTGACAATCTTGCAATAATCAAAAAAGATCTGAATATGGGAAAGGAATTTTTAAATATCAAGAAAATTTTAGCCTGCTTTCAACTATATTGGTTTTATTTCTATACCAATAATGTCTTACCTTGTGGAATTCTCTTCCAAGAAAAATAGATACAATTTTGTTCCTAAAAAAAATTTCAGGTAGAAAAGTTGAAATGTTAGCTTCAAAACAGAAAGTCTGTTGAAAATGAAAAGTTATAAAATGCTAACAACAGTACATACAAAGTACTATAACATTTGGTATTACCAAAGCTTAAGGAAGAGTCAGCAAGTCTTTAACAATGAAAGTATTTTAGTATTTTTATCATTACAAAAATACTCATAACTATCAAATCATTTTTGCTAGGTACACAATGTGTGGCACATTATTCCAAAACATTGTTACTCAATTGGGTTTTACTCTAGTCAAGATCTGATATTTTGAAGGGTACTTTTTAGGCATAACCTGCATGTCATAAAATTCATCCTTGCAATGCATAACATTCAGTAGTTTTCGCTATACTCAGACATCTGTGTAACCTTCTCTACCATCTAACTCCGAAACATTTTTGTCACTCCAACAAGGAACCCTGTACTGAAGCAAACATTTTTCTGCCAGGGAGGACTATTTGAAACAATTTTTTAAAATTTACAGGAAGCATATTCTTTGTAACACAGTGATCAAAATTATGTTCTCTTTTAAATGTGTAGAACAAAGAGTGATAGGGAAAACAAATATTAAAAAATTGTAAGAGTAGATGTATTAGTGACGGACTCTTTCACATATTCCCTCTAAAGCTATGATTTTATAGTATTACCTTTACTGTTCTTAAAAGGTATCGCACAAATATACATTTTCTGGAGCTATATGTTAGAATTTGTACTATAATTAACAGTAAAAAATAAATAAAAAAATAAAAAGAAATACATATATACATTTTAACAATGTCCACTATGCTTTTTTATTGTTTTTCGAAGTAGATAAAATAAGTATAAAGAAAATGTTGGCCACACTTACTAATCTGGTTGAACAGCCACAGCTGCATTTTACTTTACGACAAATGGGCTGTTTCATCACTTTGCATCTGGGCATCTACTTCTTAACGGTCATTTCTGAAATAAAGATGTAGTAATTAGGTATATTATAATAAAAACATAAAATCTTTTATGACAATTACCTAAATTTCAGTGACTACAGGAAACTATCAAAAGAGTTCTTGAGCAACTTCCCAAACAGAACGTTAGCAGGACTGAGGGTGAGCTGGGACGGATGGAGCACAGGCTCTCATCCCACAGGCCCTGAATTCAGTAGTCAAGTTACAAGTACTGAGTATAAAAATCCGTAACTTCCTCAGTCCTCAATCCCTTTCACCCACCAGGGTCGTGCAATTGTTAAAAATGCCATTTACAGATTAGAAAAAGAAAAAAAGAAAGATGTAGAAGATAAGCACTAAAACTGCACACTCGAAAAAAAGAAATCAACAGTTTACTTGTTACGTCTGTTTGTCTATTTTCCTTCTCACACATATAAAGTTAATAAGCTCCAGAGATTTCTGTCCAATGTATTTACTGATATTTTTCAAGCACCTAATACAATGACTACCATGTATTAAGTGCTCAATAAATATTTACTGAAAGAATGAATAAATTGATAAATGATTTAACATTAATTGATAACATATTTAACCTGACAGTATCTCAAAATGGCAAAGTGTCAAAATGCCATATCTTCCACACAGACACCATTGATGCTAATGTCAACTACATTATCTTTATTGTTTTGTTCTCCAATAAACCCAATAAACAAAGCCCCCAGTTAAAAGACAATCAAGACAGAATCCCAACCTTTAAGGAACAGAACGAAGGCATATATGTCACTTCCTAATTTTGTTAGTGAACTTCTGGGAAAGGCTCCTGGAAGGGGAATTGCTAGATATGCCATTTTGCTAAATATTGCCAAATGTCATGAGTGAGGGTTTTTTTCCTTTTATAAATATGTGTGTTCTTTGAGGTGCTGGTTGTGAAGAGGGCTAAGAATATGAGAGAAAGTCTTTCACGAGGAGTGACAGGCTGACAAGTCTCAGAAATAACCCTCACAGAACCCAGGAGTTCCCTACTTTCAATCCTGTAGCTAAATCAGTATTCCACAAAACACTACTATTTTGTAAAAAGTTGGGGGAATACAAATACTAATACAGACTTGCTTCTTTTTCCTTTCAAAAGGAAGCAATGGGGAGGATAAGCTGAAACCATTTTTAAAGGGTTATCTACAGAGATAAGAGAAAACAGAGTAGAAGGAACAGAAATGGAAGACTTCTCAGAATATACTTTATAGTTTTGACTTTGAGGACATATTTTAAGAGCAAATAAACATCAAATGACACTGACATTCTGAATATCAAAAAAAAATAATAATGCCTGCCACTGATTGAAACATTAACATATAAAAATTTCATCTTTGGAAGTTGCTAGGGCACTAACAACTAAAAATCGATAAAAGGGAATAATCAAGCATTTATCCTGGTTTTCTTTATGAAAATACCTCAGGGTAATATAGCAGTCAATAAATGAAAGCTCTTTTTTATAGGATTTCTAACTTAAATGTATAAGTAATGATAGGATTAGGAATCACCATTTTGTAACTCCTAATGAAATAATAGATATTTAAAAGTCATCTGTGATTGTCAAAACCATTAGGTAAAAAGGTTGATGGGAAACTTTTAATGGATCAGATGACAAAACTTGAACCCAGTGATTAATCTTAACATCATTAAAAATGTGTCAATCAGCCCTGGCTGGTGTGGCTCAGTGGACTGAGTGCTGGCCTGTGAACCAAAGGGTCCCGGTTCAATTCCCAGCTCAGCCACATGCCTGGGTTACAGGCCAGGTCCCCAACTAGGGGTGCACAAGAGTCAACCCCACATTGATGTTTGTCTCTCTCTCTTTCTCCCACTCTCTAAAAATAAATAAATATTTTTTAAAAGTGTGTCAGCCAGATATGTGCAGAAATATTCATGACTATCCATTAAATGTTTATCCTGAAAGCTCCAGTTTCAAATGGTATCCACAATATTACCTATCGCCTGGTCCAAGCCACCTTATTTCTCTCATCGGCATTACTGCAATAGTTTCCTATCTAATCTCCCAGCCTTCTTCCTCCCTTGCTCAACTCAAAAAAAGTCAGATTAGTCCTTTCCAAAAAGAAAGTCAGATCATTCTTCTGCTCAAACACTCTAATTGGGTCTACTTCATTGGTCTAAAAGGCAAAGTCCTTACAAAGGCATAGGATCATGATCTGGTATTTCCCTTCCCCATCTCTCTAACCTCATTTCCCACCATTCTCCCTCTTGTTCACTCCATTCTAGCCACACGGGTTTCTTTCCTACCCTTAAACACATCAGGCATGTTCTCAGGGCCTCAGGATTTGTTTTTCCCTTGGTCAATCACACCAGTTAACTCTCTGGCTTAACCCTCCTCCACCTCCCGAAACTTAGGATTCGGTTTTTACAAGTTATATTATCAGACAGATACACCTTGGTATCCTAGGCAAGCCCACAACCTCTGCCTCAGATTTTCTTATCTGGGAAAGAATATGATAGGAGAAATCAAGTCATAAATTTTGGAGATGACAATCATTTGAAGCACAAAAAGTCATCAATTTTTATATCTTTGTGTTTAAACACCTATAGAACTATACTGTCCTTTTCAAGAGATTCTAGATTCCACGGTCCCAACTTCAAAGAATTAATGAAGACAGAGCCACCATATTGTGCAGTTTTTGTTTTTGTTGTTTTACTTTTAAATCATCTATATCATAACACTAGAAAGGACCGGGTTAAAGATTTGAATTAAATGGGTCCCATTAAAAAACAATTATCAAAATAAATGGCATTCCCTTCCCTCCCACTCCTTTAAGGATTTCTGTTAGGGAATACATGATATAGTTCCAAGTAATCTCAGGAATAGTTTACTTTCAAATATATCTGTTACCTTCAGGCACCATGACCCCCTGGAAAGAACTCACTAACTCTATAACATGACTAGACAAGCTATGACATGGTTGGGATGTTTGAACTTAATTATTTTTCTTTAAATAAACAAACTCCCCCTGGGTTAAGGCCTACTCTGTTTTAAACACTCTGTGGCTGGCAAGCTTCAGAGTCTTAAGAGAGATAGCCAGGAGACAGAGAAAACACAAGTATGACTCAGTGATCACATTTAATAGTCTCTAAAGATCAAAACAAAGATACCACTTCTGTCGAGAGTTCTCTAGAATTGCCCCCAAACTGACTTATCCACATACCTTTCATGTGAACAATTTATTTTCACTTAGTTTAAGGTTCACAAAGCACTTGTTATGTGCCTATCAGACCTTAGGTACAAAAATAAACCAAGAGTACAATGAAAACAATCAGCAGGGGTTCTAAGAGCTGAATGATGAAATTTAATGTTAAAATCTGCTTTGTTTGGGATGAGGAGGATTCCTTGAGTACTTTTTGCAAAAATGCCCTTGCTCACTTGGAAATCACACTTTAACAAGTCCGATCACTTGAAACAAGGCTAGTGAATTTAAAGTAACCTTTACTGAGCAACTTCTATGTGCCAGATATTTATATTAAGCTCGCAATTCTCAGAGCTTCCCTATGAGAAAGGTACTAACAAAGCACATACATTGGTTAAACATCGTGTCCAAACCAGAAAGAGACAACACCACGATGCAAAATCTCAATCTTTCTTTTTCACTATTATAATCTGCAGTAAACTGGAATAAAATTATTAGTCACAATATCACATTTGCTCCATAGGAGTAACATAAAATCCACGCTGCTCTTTCAAGAAATTTGTTCCATTTTTCCAAAGTTTGCTTTAGATAAAAAGGTAAAGAGAGAAGGTTTACTATTATACATAAGAAAACTGTGGCATTAAGGAATGAGTCAGAAGAATATGCTACATTTAGGTCTAAGTGAACTGAGTAAGAGCAAGCTAGGCTAGCACAACTTACTAATTAGTATTCATTCATGATTAACCTAATCACCTCTAAGTGTTGGCTATTTCATTACACACTGAGAAGTCAGGAAAGAAATGTTAAGATTTAAGAGAGTAGGAACATAATTATTCATAAAAATAGTTTCTGTACTTTTCTGGATGTTTGAAATACTTCTTTCTTTCTTTACAATAGATGTAGATAAATACACATATTAAAGTATTCCATGAGTTTATTAAAATTTACAGTAAAATTGCCCTGACTGGTGTGGCTCAGTGGGTTGGGTATCATCCCGCAAAAAGAAAGGTCACCGGTTCAATTCCTGATCCTGGCACATGCCTGGGTTGTGGGCCAACAGTTGCAGGTGTGCAAGAGACAACAGATCAATGTTTCTCTTGTACAGCTTTGTTTCTCACCCTCTCTCTCTCTCCTTTCCCCTTCCTCTAAAAATAAATTTTAAAAAATGTACAGCAAAATTACTAGCTATGATTATTAATTTTTCCTTCTGGAAAATTCTTTCAAATGGAATTCTTTAGTTCCTGACAGTATAGAGTAACACGTACTGGCATCAGTTCTTTACACTCAACAATTAACATGTCATTATCGGAAAATAATTGGTAGGAATATTTTCTTTCTAAATTGTAAGCTTACTGGTTATTATGAGATGCATGCACTGCCTATCATGCAGTAAAAGTAACATCCTTATTTTTTTTTTTTAAAGGCAATTACTTAACTATCAAGACACACACTACCCAGGAGATGTGCTCTTGTTACACTAAAGAGGTCCTCATATATATGGAGAAAGTGAAAATTCCTTGGAAGAAATTATAACCAATGACTAAAAACATGTCATTTAAGCAACTTAACTGTTTTATAGAGGAGAGACTCAAGAAATTGACTGTTTAAAGTTTCTCAAAGGCCTTCATACATATATACACTAGCCTTCTAAGTAAAAGTATCCCCAGTTTTTTTAAAGTTCACGTTACACTACTTCAATTTTACAAAAGACCTGAATGACTATATAGTGAGTCCTCACTTAACACTATGGACAGGTTCTAGGAAATGTGGCAAAATGATGTATTTCAAAACCAACTTTAACAAAGGCTAATTAATATAAACAAGAGTTAAGTTCCCAAAGCACCTCCTCAATGTTATAACAAAATGATGCTGACTGAAACAGTATCATTCAAGGACCTGTTGTAAGTGTTTTATTAACTGCAAGAAACTGAAGAGGTTTTTTACCTTTACAATAAAGTTAGCTAAAGCAAAAATAGTGTCCAACATCTATTCTGCAGTGGGCTGCCACAGAGGCAGTGTGTACCCCAAACAGCCAGAGTGGCACCATCAAGCTCCTTGCCTGCATCCACCATTCCTACAACTTTTACTCAGAAGGGATCTTGAAAGCTGCTGGAGTTACTATTGGTTCTGCTAGTAGCAAAGCAGGCTCTTTTAGTCCATTCAGAAATGGATAAAATGGAAAATCTCCTGACTGAGAGTACTGATGGGTGTACAAAGCATAGTGTGTATTTATATCATTCTTGCTTTTACTACATGTCAGTGTTATTTTAGTTCTATGCATTATTTGGTATGATTCAGTAGGGTATTTTGTAAGTCTGGAAACACTCAAAATTTTTTCGTATACATTAATGGTAATTGCTTCTTCGCTTTACACCTTTTCAGCTTACAAAGTTTTTTTAATTGATTTTAGAGAGTAGGAAGAAGGAAAAAAGAAACATCAATTTGTTGTTCCATTTATTTATGCATTGATTAGTTGATTCTTGTATGTGCCCTGACTGGGGGATCAAACCCACAACCTTGGGGTATGGGGACGATCCTCTAACCAACTGAGCTACCTGGCCAGGGCTCAGCTACAAAGGTTTTAAAGGAACACTACTTTCAGGTAGTAGGGAAACCTGTACTTGATTATGTCCTAGGAATTTTCAGTATAAACTAACCCTTATCATATAAATCTCTCTCACAATCTTAATTCATTGTACTGATGGTTAAGAATAATGGAGACTTCCAGTCAAGATGGAGGCATAAGGAGACATGCTTCACCTCCTCGTTCAACCACAAAAAGAATTACAACTAAATCTAAAAACAACCCATAGAATTGTCAGAAAATCGAACTGTATGGAAATCTGACAACCAAGGATCTAAAGAAGCCACATTCATCCAGATGGGTAGGAGGGGCAGAACAGACACAGGCAGTCCCACATTCACCTGTGGTAGATAAAAATCAGGAGGGATGTCTTGGAAGCAAAGGATCCCAACCCCAGGCCAGACCACACAGCCCAGAGTTCCTGTGCCAGTGCAGATAAATCCCTGGAAGCTCTGGCTGAAAAAAACCAGTGGGGGTTGGGGTGGTGGAAGGGTCTGCCAGATTTTCAGGGAACTCTGCTTAAAGGGCTTACATGGTCTTAAAATGGACACAAACCCACCCACTCTGGGATTCAGCAGCAGGGCAATAGCTGGAAGAGCACCAGTTGCATTGAGGGAGTGGGTGAAGTCTCTGGAAACAGGGCAAATGTCAGGCAAACCTCCAGAAGCCCAGCACTGGCACAATCCCCTTTCTGAGCACTCCCCCCACATACAGCCACAAAGCAGTGAAGCTGGTGATTATCTAAGGCTCTGCTCCACACAACTTACAGGTGCTTTTTCTGCATTAGGCCACACTACTAAGAAAGGGAGTCAAAGCAGCTCTACCTAATACATAGAAACAAACACGGGGTGGCTGCCAAATCAAGGAGACAAAGAAATTTGGCCCAAATGAAAGAACAGAACAAAACCCTACAAAAAGAACAAAATGAAATGGAGATAGCCAACCTATCAGATGCAGAGTTCAAATCACTGGTGATCAGGATGTTCAGAGAACTCACCAAGTACAGCAACAACACAACAGAAGTAATGAAGGTTACACTAAGTGAAATAAAGAAAAATCTACAGGGAATCAACAGAGAGGGGAAGGAGGCCAGGAGGCCAGGACTGGGACAACTGTACTAGCATAATCAATAAAATATACTAAACAAAAAAAAAGAATGATGAAAAGAAGTAGAGGGACAGGAGGACATGCTTTCCCAGGACACCAATTACAAATAATATAACCTTATTTTAAAAAAAATAAACCTGTAGGATTTTGTTGTTTCTTCCTCAACAACAAAACACTTTTGTGTACCACCACTAAGACTAAATAATATATAGTTTTGAAATCAATATTGGGGTATCAAACAAGGAATGACCAGTGTCTTCAAGGAGAATTTGTGTCTCATAAAAAGACTTTCAGTAAATCTATATCCCAAATACTCAATACAGGCTATAACTGTTTTTTCTGAACTACAGCTATAAAATTGTTTCACCTAACATCCACAAAACTTTCAAAAAGTTTATTTATTTTTAGTGAGAGGGGAAAGGAGGGAGAAAGAGAGAACATCAAGGTGTGAGAGAAACATCATATCAGCTGCCTCTTGCATACCCCCAACCGGGGGCCTGGCCAGCAACCCAGGCATGTACCTGACTGGGATCCAAACCAGTAAACTTTAGGTCACTAGGATGGCATTAAATCCACTGAGCCAAACCAGCCAGGGCAAATCCACAAAACTTTTAATTACAGTAGTCAAATAATTCAAAGGAATTCAGTGGCCCTCCATAACTTGTGTCTCCTTCATTATACATAAAGAACTAACTTAATATTCTACCTTTAACTAGTATGTAGGAAAAGAAATGCCAGGAAGGAGGGTGAGAAAAACAAACCTCACAAATGGGCCATGTTAGAAATAACAGAGCAGATTTTTGAACTAGGAAAAAATAAACTTGTGAAATCATTTTATGTTTTACAGGTGAAAAAGTAAAGCAGCTTATAAGCAAGGAAAGAACTGAAGTTCACATTAGAAGTGGTATTTTTCCCAGAATTATTTATTCCAACAAATCTGTAAGTATTATAACTTAATACATAAAACAGACTGCAATGTTGAAGAGTTTAAATGAACGCATGAATTCTGAGTATTTAAGTTAAGGAAAACAGGAAGTGGCCTGTGAGTGTTTTAGGAATGACAGAATTCCAAAATTAACCTGTTTCCTTGGATGGAGCTCTTTAGTACAGTCTGGGCTAGATGGATCACTACTCTGGCCCAGCATGGCGTTTCTTCTGTAGATGACTGATTAAATTCATCATTAGCTAATGTCCATAAAGACAAGAAACTGTGTATATGCCAACATCCCTGTTTTCAACTTGGTAGCTTAGTAAGAGGACTGTTGACCATCTGAGGATTGCTGGTCCACTAAAACAGTTCATAAAAAAGGTGTAACTCTCAGAAAACTCCCAGTCAAGATGGAGGCACAGGTAAGCATGCCTTCTTCCTCACACAATTATAAAAAAAATTACAACTATACTACAAAACAAATATCATCCAGAATTGTCATAAAATCAAGCTAGTGGATGGAAGTCCTACAACCAAGGTTTTAAAGAAGTCACATTCATCCAGATGGATATGAGGGGCGGAGATGCAGAAAAGTGCAAAGACACAGAACAGGTGGTCCCACATCCAAGTGTGGTAAATAAAAATCAGAAGGGGTACCTCAGGAGTCAGGGATCCAGCCCCAGACCAGAACACGCAGCCCAGGGTACCAGCTTGAGGACGTTAAGACCCTATAACTCCTGGCTATAAAAACCAGCGGGGGTTGGGGTGGGTGAAAAAACTGCGGGACTCACAGGAGCCTCCTCTAAAAGGGCCCAAAGTGAACTTAAGACTTACACAGACCCACTCCTTCTGGGATTCAGCACCAGGGCAACAGCTGGTAGGGCACAACAGCTTGGTGAAGTGGCATATGGGGAGAAAATGAAGTGACTGGCAGAAGGGTGGGTGCTAAGAGACAGCTTCCCCCTGGGCAAAGTCCCAGAGGCCAGGCAGCAGCGCTGTTCCCTGTCTGAGCCCTCCCCCCACACACACACAGAGCCACAGAGCAGTGACACAGGCTGCCTCACCCTGGCAATTACCTAAGGCTCCACCCTATGTAACTTACAGGTATACTTTTCTACAATAGGCCATGCTACTAAGACAGGGAGTCAAAGCAGCTCTCCCTAATACATAGAAAAATACAATCACAGGAAGGTTGCAAAAATGAGGAGACAAAGACATATGGCCCAAATGAAAAAAAAAGAACAAAACTCCAGAGAAAGAACTAATCAAAATAGAGATAAGCAATCTATGAGATGCAGAGTTCAAAACACTGGTTATTAGGATGCTCCAAGAACTCACTGGGTACTTCAACAGCATAAAAAAGATCCAGGCAGAAATGAAGGTTACATTAAGTGAAATAAAGAAAAATCTACAGGGAACCAACAGTGGAGGGGATGAAGCCAAGAATCAAATCAACAATTTGGAACATAAGGAAGAAAAAAACATTCAAATAGAACAGCAAGAAAAAAAATAAGAACAGGGCAAGGAGACCCTGGGACATCTTCAAATGTACCAATATCCAAATTATAGGGGTGCAGGAAGGAGAAGAGAAAAAGCAAGAAATTGAAAATTTATTTGAAAAAAAAAAAAAAGAAGAAAGAAAGAAAGCTTCTCTAATTTGGTGAAGGAAATAGACATACAAGTCCAGGAAGCACAAAGAGTCCCAAACAAGATGGACCCAAAGAAGCCTACACTAAGACACATCATAATTAAAATGCCAAAGGTTAACAATAAAGAGAGAATCTTAAAAGCAGCAAGAGAAAAGGCAGAGAGTTACCTGCAGGGGAGTTCCCATAAGACTGTCAGCTGATTTCTCAAAAGAAACTTTTGCAGGCTAGAAAAGATTGGCAAGAAATATTCGAAGTCATGAAAAGTAAAGACCTACAGCCAAGATTGTTCTACCCAGGAAAATTATCGTGTAGAATTGAAGAACAGATAAAGAGCTTTCCCAGACAAGTAAAAGCTAAAGGAATTCATCATCACCAAACCAGTATTATGTGAGTTGTTACAGGGTCTTATTTAAGAAGAAAAAAAATATGAACAATAAAATAGCAATAAATTCACAACCATCAACAATTGAATCTAAAAAACAAACCAAGCAAACAAGCAGGACAGAAACAGAATTAGATGACAGACAGACAGACAGACAGACAGATGATATCATTTGGAGGGTTATCAGCTGGGAGGGGAAAGGGGATGAATCGGGGGGAAAAGTACAGGGATTAAGATCTAGAAAAAGATCAGTAGGGAGGTAAGGACAAAAAGCATAGCATATTCAGTATTAAAAATGTAATACTTAGAAAGACAAAAAATCAATTTTAATTTCATAGATATTTACCTGTGTCAAGTATTTCTCTAGCACTCAACCCACATTTAGACAGTCTACAAGAGTATGTGTGTGCAAGGGCATTTGATCTACTTACTCAAACAAAAATTATAGCTGTCCATTTAGTCCCAAAGGCAGAAGTGAATAAAATAACATTATTATAAAATGCTGCTTTGGTACCACAGGAAAATCTGCAGTGCAGACAGACTTGTACTAAAGGAATAATTAAGAAATTTATGAAGAAATACTCCAATGTGGCTGACATCACAGTAACTATGTGAATCTGTCTTTATGATCCCCCCAAAAACTAAGTTGTATTATGTCCCAAGTTAAAGAAGAGCTTCTGTTTATCACTCCTATATATCACAATTTTTTTTTTTGTATTTCAAATAGAAGTACCTAAGTCAATTTAAAATACAAACTGGTACAGAGGCTTAAAACTTACTGTTTACTCTAGAGATAGTATTAATTCTAACTTTTAAAACTTTCCTAAGCAGAGGGTCAGTCTCATTGTTTTTCAACCATTACAAATAACAATGGGTAAAAAGAACACCACTTGGTAGGATGAGTTCCCATCCTTGAACATATATTTGTCTGCCTCTGCCTCTCCATCTTGCGTGTGCATGCGTGTGATGTTTCTGCCTCCCCACCTTGGCCTGGGTCACTTTATGGCCCTCTCTTTCTTGTTGACCTGTTTCTCTAACTCTCAATAACTGGCCTCCAAACACTGATATTGAGAGAGAGAGAATTTTATCAGGCTGTAGAGTGTGCCAAAGTGAATTACAGTAAGTTACAAAACGAGAAAAAGAATCAGAAATTATTCAATTAGTTAAAAATAGATAAAATTAAAGCCACAAATTTTCAGCTTCATTTAAAATGCCTAAATACATATGCATACCATACATGAGATTTTAATAAACTTATTAGAGTCAACCTAACAAATTTATTTACCGGATTTTGAGCTAAATTTCTTAGGGGAAAAATTAATACAGTTCAATACAGAAGTTATGGGCAAAGTCTTTGGAATCATTGCTCTGAGTTGTGTCCCAGCTCTGCACTGACTAATCTGGGGTAGGTTACTTACTCTCTCTTGGCCTATTAGCTTATGTCTGATGTTGTAGGGATGATGTGTCATAATGGTTGTAAGACAGCATAATACCCAGCACACAGTGAAGGCTCAACACATACTACATCTAAAACATCAGATGCAGTGAACCACTTTCACTCTGTCTAGCATCTGAATTTACCCTTCTTAAGTTTGGGAAATTCCCCATTTTATGATTTCAAAAAGGCAAATAGTTCTCCACATCTTAAATTTAAGAACTTCCCCTCATCTTATGATTTCAAAAGGTCAAACACTTTTCCACATGTCCTATACATGGGCTCTGCCAAACACACATGCCCATCCCAGACAAATGGGCAACTAGTGAGTGGGAAAAGTGGAGACCAGAAGGAACTCTCTCTCACTGCTAGTGGAATAATAGTAGCCAAGTCAAGTCCAGGGCAGAGGTGACAACGTTTAGAGTCATCTAGAGTTAGTGTCACTGGGACAGGCTGTGGCGTCTGTCTGTCTCTAGTTGGTGCTGACTTCCTCATGGGAATCATTGTGGAATGTGGTTTGAGGCACTATTTCTGGCTGCTTAGTCGTAAATCTGGTTCTCTAACCCTTGCAACAATTTGATGAACTACTGAGTTCTACCTAATATTCTTTTAAAATATATATTTTTGAATTGGTTTTTACTGCCACCAAGAATTCTGACTGACACATCAGGTAGGGGTAATCGTTATTTTCACCTGCCCCACTGCCACAGGGATAAAAAGATAATTTTTAACCTCTCCAAAGAAACACAAAAGTCTTGTTCACATTCATTCAACCAATGGATTTATCCTGTGAAGTCTTAGAAAACTTGTTTTTATAAATTTTGAATCATTTTCCTAATTTAGAATATGAGAAATGTCTAATCAATTTTAAATTTATTTCAAAGGAACAGTAAAAAAGAAGAGGTGACACAGGAGAACACCTATACCCATGGATTCACTGCCACTGAAGTAACAGAAATTATTCCAACATGTCTATAACTATGCTCTACAGCTTTCTTCCCAGCAGGGGCTTTTCACTTGAGGTTCTAAAACCAAGAAATTTCTTCTGCCCCTTGAGGGTCAATTTAAGGTAAAATAAAATAATTATTAACAAAAAGACTTAAATACTCCTCTTTTGTTTTAACAAATAACTCAGTAAAGAATCCCTATATCAAAACTATTCAATTTTCTGTTAAAACAGTACATAGCAAATCCATATCTCATTATCATAGGCTGATTTTTCAGTTACGTAAAACACACTCCTCTTCCTCTGCCAGATTTCTCTGTGGAACTATTTTACAGTTCGGTATTGGTTTTTTTCCCCACTATCTAGAATGTCAAAGCTCAAATCCGTTAATATTTATTTATTTATACAAATTTATCAGTATAAATGTGATACAAAGTTTATGGGGATGGTGAAACTGGAGCATTAAATGTGTTATTTTCTAAATCTCAGGAGCAAGTCACCATGTAGAGTTGAAACTATGTTTTAATGAATAAAAGAACAATCTAAACAAAAACTGAACATACTTTTTAAGTGATAGTCTTTTCAGGTTAAAATTTAAAGAAAAAAATCAGGCACTGGAAATGTATACTGACATCTAATATCCACCTAACATTAAAAATACAGTAAAAAAAAAAAAAAAAGAGAGAGAGAGAGCCCGAATTTTGGCAGAAATTGTGTAGGAAAATCATCCACAGAATTTTTTCAGGGTTCCTGAAATCATGCATTAGAGCTATGCTGTAAGACAGAAGTAGTTCAGGCCTTGAGAGTTAGCAACTTACTCAAGGAGCCTATCTTCTGATTTCTGGTTAGGTGATGTCATTAAAACATCTTCAGCTCATTCTTCAAATTAAGCCAAAATAAAGTTATTAACTCCATGATATTAATTACTGCATTTAAAATAACAAAAAAATTGTAAACTCAAGGCAAGTTGATTTCAAAATCCAACTGTTAATACTCTTTAATAAAAATCTGATATATGTTAATTTATAAATACTGTGGACTTATCAATGTAGATAGAATCTTAAAAAAATGTAAAACTTTTTAAGGTGTTCATAAGTTCATGTCTATGTAATTCCCAAAATTTGTTAAAAAGTAAAATCATTTTTGCCTGTATGCTGTTGGCTATTTAATTAATCACCAGTTATAATTTATTGGTTATTTACTGCATGCCCTTAGAACATAACTTATACCTAAAAACCATCAATTTAAATGTATGCCATTTAACAACAAAAAAAAATTCTGGTTTTAATCTATTTGCCCTAAAAGGACATAATCCCTTATGGAAAAGTTCCTTTGCATTTGGTTACCTTATACTAAACATAGGAACTTTCTACTCAGGGGAGAAGAAAAATTTCACACAAAATCTAATCTTTAAATGAGGAATGGCCAAGTCAGCCTTACAAATTAGCTGTATCTGCATTTTATAAGAAGCATGTAAGGAGCAGAGCTAAAAAGGACCTAAGGCTAGCTCTAGATTAGTACCTTATTATGAGGAGTAATTTATGCTATGAAACAACAGTAATAGCCAAAACCTTAAAACAACAACAAAAAAAGACCTAATGACTCCTATCAAAATAAGGTGTAAGAACAAAAAGTACATAAAACCCAAAAGAGGACAGCGAGAGAGTATGTTTATAAAGAGGCAAAAGAAGGTTTACAGCAAGTACAACAACTCCAAGGCTGCTACTGGAGTACTGCTATTTCCCCACCTTCAAAACTGGCCAACACAGATAACATATTCATAGACAGCAACATCTAGAACAGTGTTACAAAGCAATGGGAGTTGTCAGACCAAACAAAACACTCCCATTCCTGGTTTGGATTGACTAAAGGAAGGGTATGGAGAAAAAATATTAAGGAAGGAATAGGTATAAGGAAAAACAGTAACACAAGAGCCTCAAATATTTACTGAGCTATTTCTTATTCTATATTTCTAGGTTACATATACTCTTTCATTTAATCCTAATGACAAACTTTATAACTATTTATTATGCCCATTTTATGTGTAGAAAAAACTGAAGTTTACAGAATTTTAGAGAGTAAGTGGTGCGACTGGGCCTCTAACAAGGACACAGCACTTTACCACTCCTTTCACGGAATTCAACAACTGACCTACCTTTTCTCCATCCACCACTGTAAATCCACCAGAACAAATCTTTAATAAAAATAAAATTTTAATTCTTTAAGTAATAACATGTTTCTAATCAAAAGTCTAGAAAATATAATGAATGTACTAAAATTCACTTCTTTTTATTGCTTTTATAATTAATATTTTAATGAACACCTTGTACATATAAATCTCTGCGCACATTTTTATTCCCTTTATAAAGTATTATACCTGGAATTCTGGGTCAAAGAGTTGTGAATACATTCTGTCAGAACATCTGATTTTAATATTACTAAAATGATGAAGGGATGATGGTTCCTTGAAAGAAACAACCATGCCTTATTCTCCCTTGTATTCATAACACCAAGGCACATGAGCAAGTGTTCAGTGACTGCTGAATGAAGATTTCTCTTCCCTCAGCACAGGGTCTGAACAGAGAATTAAATAGAATGAAATTCTCCCCAATTAGAAGACAACAATCATGCCAAATACCAAGTTCATTAATGGGCTGCATAAAACTTTTTAGGACAGAAGAGCATAAATACTTGACACTGACATTCAATATATTTCCCGATGTTCAAGAGTTTGGATATCTTATATTTAAAGAATATAGCATTTTAATAGGGATACAACAAACTGAAAACATTATTTCTCCAAGTGTAAGTTACTGTCTAAAGGCCATAATCTATTATTGCCCATGGAGCTCATTTAAGAACCTGTTCATACATAAAATTCAAAGAGCTAAATATTTTATTTACTTTTTTAAAGATTTTATTTTTAGAGAGAGGGCAAGGGAGGAAGAAAGAGAAGAAGGGAAACTGCCATAGGCTGCCTCTCGTACACACTTGACAGGAAACCTAACCCACAATTCAAGTATGTGCCCTGACAGGGAATCAAATCAGTGACCTTTTGGTTTGCAGAAGGATGCCTACCAAATGAGCCAACTGGTCAGGGCAAAGAGCTAAATATTTTTTTAATTATATTTTATTGCTTATGCTGTTACAGTTGCCCCAATTTTTCACTCTTTGTCCTTCCCCCAGACCCCCACTCCCTCAGGCAATTGCCATTCATTGTCCATGTCCATGGGTCATGCATATATGTTCTCTGGCTATTCTATTCCCTATGCTGTACTTTATAGCCCCATGATTATTCTGTAACTGTCAATTTGTACTTTTTGATCCCTTCACCTTGTTCACCCATCCCCCAACCACCCTCCTTTCTGACAACTACCAAAATATTCTCTGTATCTATGATGCTGTTTCTGTTCTGCTTATTTTGTTTTTTAGATTCAATTGTTGATAGATATGTATGTGTTGTCATTTTATTGTTCACAGTTTCGATATTCTCCTTATACAAGACCCTTTCACACTTCAATAATACTGGTCTACTGGTGATAAACTCCTTTAACTTTTTCTTGTCTGGGAAGCTCTTTATCTGCCCTTCCATTATAAATGATAGCTTTACTGGATAGAGTAATCTTGGTTGTAGGTCTTTGCTTTTCATCACTTTGAATACTTCTTGCCAGTACCTTCTTGCCTACAAAGTTTCTTTTGAGAAATCAGCTGACAGTCTTATAGGAGCTTCCTTGTGGTAACTAACTGCTTTTCTCTTGCTGCTTTTAAGCTTCTCTCTTTATCTTTAACATTTGGCATTTTAATTATGATGTGTCTTGGTGTGGGCCTCTTTGAGTTCATCTTGTTTGGGACTCTGTGCTTCCTCAACTTATATGTCTATTATCCTTACCAAGTTAGAAAAGTTTTCTGTCATTATTTTTTTGAATAGGTTTCCAATTTCTTGCTCTCTCTCCTCCTTCTAGCACATCCATGATGCAAATGTTGGAACACTTGAAGTTGTCCCAGAGGCTCCTTATACTATCTTCATTTGTTTGGATTTTTTTTCTTCTTGCTCTTCTGTTTGCTTTTTTTTTTGCTTCCTTATGTTCCAAATCGCTGGTTTGATTCTCAGCTTTATCCACTCTTCTGCTGATTCCCTGTAAATTGTTCTTTATTTCCATTAGTATATCCTTTGTTTCCAACTGGATCTTTTTTATGCCGATGAGGTCCTCACTAAGTCCCCTGAGCATCTTTACAACCAGTGTTTTGAACTCTGCATCTAGTGGATTGCTTGTCTCCATTTTGTTTATTTCTTTGTTTGGAATTTTGTTCTGTTGTTATACTTGGGCCATATTTCGTTTCCTCATTTTGGCAGCTTCCCTATGTTTGTTCCTATGTATTAGGTAGAGCTACTACGTCTTTCAGGCTTGATAAGAGTGGCCTAATGTAGTAGGTGTCCTATAGCGTCCAGTGGCACAGCCTCCCCTATTACCCAAGCTGGGTCCCCAAGGTGCACCTACCAGGAAGGCTGCATATAACCTCCGCTTGAAGTTGAGCCTTGAATGCTGTTGGCACAGCCAAGGTCAGTCACCTCCTGTGTTCTGTCTGGGATCACACAGCATAAGCTACAAAGCAATCTGCAGATGGCTATCACTTGTGCTGGGCTTGGAGGTGCACAGAAGAGGCCACGTTGTGTACCAGCTGCTGCTGGTGCTGGACCTGGGGCAACTTAGCAAGAAGTATGGGGCTTACTAAAGCCAATTGTTGCTTGTTTGAGAGAATTTAGGAAAATCTGAAACATGGGCCAAGACAAGCCATTCATATAGAAAAGCCACTGGAAATAGCTTGGGTGGGCCTGAAAGTTGGGTGGGGGCAGGGCCTTAAGGAACCACCAGGGTGGGATAAACAGTGTGAGCCAGGTTGATGGAGTCTCAGATATGGTGCCCACCTGTCGGCTCTGTGGCTCTGTGTGGGGAAGGTTTAGAAGAAAAACAATGGCCTCTGCCAGCACTTCTGTCTGGGGAAAAGCTGCCCCTAGCTCTCACCCTGCCTCCGGACCATCCAGTTCCTCCCTATATGTCTCCAATACCTTTCAATCTGCTGCCTCAGCACTGGAGCTCAGAGGGAGTGAATCCATGTAAGTTTGTGTGTGGGCTTTTAAGTGTAAGTTTGTATGTGGGCTTTTTAAGAGGAACTACCTGGGATTCCAGTAGTTTCTGTCTTCCAAAGCCTCAATCCCTGCTTGTTTTTCCACAGCCAGAAGTTATGGGGACTTATCTTCCTGGCACTGGAACCTTGTGTGAGGCTGGGACCCCTTGCTCCTAAGATATCCCTCCCAATTTTTATCTGCCACACATGGGTGTGGGACCAACCTGTTACACATCTCTATCCGTCCTAACATTCTCCATGTGGTTTCGTGTTTAAATCCATAACTGTAGGGCTTCCATTCAACTTAATTTTTGACAGTTCTGACAGATGGCTGTCCTATAGTTTAGTTATAATTTTGATGTAGGTGTGCAAGGAGGCAAGCCATATTTACCTATGCCACTATCTTGACCGTAAGTTAAATATTTTAATAATAGCTGCATTTGTCCTTTTACTTATTATTTTTCTATCAAAACCATCATCAGGGATAATCTGGTTCTAATGCTATCACAGAAGGCAATGTTCCCATAAAGATGAAAAGGGTAAACCACAAAACAACATGCCAGCCATTGAAATTCTATTTCAGATATATTAATTTAATCTTCACATTTCATGGTAGCTATTACTATTATCTCTTTTACAGGTAAAGAAACTGAAGCACAGAGTTAAGAAACTTGCTAGTTGTTTTAACCCATTCTGGCCCCACCCCAACTCACTATACAAAACTAACTCCCAGTAACAAACAAAAAGCATTTAACAGATTCTGGTACAGCTTTCAGTGGACACTGGTAATGAAGGGCTGAGAAAATTCAATCAGTAAATAATTATTCATTTAGTAAATAATTATTTATTACCTATTGAAGACCAAAAACTATCAGAATGTTCTCCAACTATTCACAAACACTAGGTCTAAGAAAGAAAGATCAAGACAAACCATATAATGTAGGTATCTAGTGTAGACAGAGAGAGCTAATGCAACAGAATCAAACAGATTTGTTCACAGATGGCATGGCACAGAAGGAGCAATTCACTCTGCCTAGGGCACTCAGAGAAATTGCACAGAGAAGGAAATACTTCAACTGCACCTTGAGAATAACAAACTTTTACATAAGTTTTCTAGGTAACAGTCCATCTCCCCAAATTACTTCCCATGGAAAGGCCAGGTTCTCACTGCTATGAAAACTGATGTAATAGCACAGAGTGTGTCTGGAAACAGTGGCACCATCTTAGGTTGCTAGTGGGAGAGGGGAAGGGACTACAAGGTTACAGTAGGTTTCAGGATTCAAACCCCTGCCAATACAATGGGAACCAGTGGGGGGTGGGGGATGGTGCCCATCTAGCAAGCCTGATTTTATACCCAAAATAGCTATTTAACTGCCATTATTTGTTTGGTATACCTGTATCTAAATTCCTAATTAAAAAAAGAAATTTAAAAATGATTAAGAAATGTGAGGAAAGCAGGCCCCCAGTTAAGCATAACTAACTCTGACACTTTCCTGATACCTCACCTTAAAAAGTTAGTTGTTTTGGAAGTATAAAATCCATAAGGATACAGAGAATGGGGAAAGACAAAACAGCAAATGACAGAGGTCAACAATGTTTGGGAAGCTAGAAAGAGAGAAAAGTGACAACTGACCTAACAAGACAAAGAAAGGTGAAACCTAAACCTGACATGCAGAAGCCATCAAGAAACAAGGTGACAGATTCGCCCTGGCTGGTGTAGCTCAGTGGATTGAGCGCGGGCTGCGAACCAGGCATCGCAGGTTCGATTCCTAGTCAGGGCACATGCCTAGGTTGCAGGCCATGTCCCCCAGCAACCGCACACTGATGTTTCTTTCTCTCTCTCTCTCTCTCTCTCTCTCTCTCTCTCTCTCTCTCTCTCTCTCTCTCTCTCCCTCCCTCCCTCCCTTCCCTCTCTAAAATAAAAATAAATAAAACCTTTAAAAAAAAGAAGAAGAAGAAGGTGACAGAAAACTGAATATGTCACAGTGGCCAAGGGCTGGGGGGAATGGGCAGTTGGAGTTTAATAGATACAGAGTTTCAGTTTGGGGCGATGTGAAAGTTCTGGAGACTGATGAATAGTAAGTAGTGGTTACACAACAGTGTGAATCTATTTAATGCCACTGAATTGTACACTTTAAAACGGTTACAGTGATTAATTTTATGTTATGTACATTTAACCATATTGCCACAATTTTTTTTTTAAAGCAACAGCAGCAAGCTGACCTGTCCTGGAGAGATTTGGGTACTAGAAACATGATGAAGACAAAAATGCAGGAAGGGTCTGGAAACCTGGCGACTGGCTGCAAGTTTATTTCAGTGGCCTTACGCTGATAACCAGCACTGTGCTCATCTCTGATAGAAGTCTAGAGATGCACCTCTGAAGAGAGCGGCCCGGAGACCCTGATCTTAGGAACACAAACCACAAATGAACGAAAACAAGACAAAATGCCTTACTAAAAAAACAGGAAGAATTATGCAAACGTCTGCACTCTAAACAGGATCCAGAAGGCATGAAAGAAAAAAATGGATTACCTGATTGTGTCCAATAATACTGAAAAGCATTAGATTTGTCAGAGAAGTACAAATTAATTAATCATCAGCAGAAAGTACATAAAATTTTAAACTCAAATAATTATTTAAGAAAACAACGAGCTAGACAAAAAATTACAATCATAGTGAATTTTGTGACTCGGCTATAAAAAAATATTTGTATAGCCATAATTTAATAGTAAATAAAGAATTTACCCCCAAATCTGGTATCCTATGAAAGAAAGGTGAGAGAGAGGGAATCATGCGTAAATGTTTGCAGGTGGTACAGAGATAAAGTTACTAATCCTCATTTTTCTTCGAAGGAAGTCAGTAGCTTCTGTCTAAAATGAAAAGCCAACAAATATCAGAACTGAGAAAAATAAAGGCACATATCAGAACAAAGAACTAAAAAAAATTGAAGCTGAATGCCTCTAAAGATTGGAAATTGGAGGTAGGAAGAGAAAAGATGGGTAACTGCTATTTTTATAAGCCTTGAAACATCATCTGACTTTAATACTACATATACACAAACATTTTTTTCCTTTTTATTTTTTAGTCCTACCCCAAGGACATTTTTCCATTGCTTTTAGAGAGAGGAAACAGAGAGAGAGTGAAAGAAACAGAGAGAGAGAGTGAGAGAAACAGAGAAACATCGATGTGAGAAACACTGACAGGTTGCCTCTGTAGGCTCCCCACCAAGGAATGGAATCCACAGCCTAGGTATGTGCTCTGACCAGGAATCGAACCTGCATCCTTTCAGTGTATAGAACAACACTCCAGCTGACTCAGCCACACCAGTCAGGGCCAAATATTTTATTTTTAAAGTAAACACAAATTTAAAGAGGTAAAGCAGATTTTGTCATGATGTAAGAAAGCTATAAAACTGGCCCTGATTGGTGTGGCTAAGTGGGTTGGGCATCATCCTGCATACCAAGAGACCGTTGGTTCAGTTCCCAGCCAGGGCACATGCCTGGGTTGCAGGCCAGGTCCCCAGCTGGGGACATGCGAGAGGCAACCAATCAGTATTTCTCTCTCACATAGACATTTCTCTCCCTCTCTTTCTCCCCTCCATTCCCACTCTCTAAAAATAAATAAAATCTTTTTTTTAAAAAAAGATCTAAAATTTTCTAAATTGAGTATACATTATTTTTTCCAAACTGCTATACTGATTTCTGTCAACTAGAAGTTTCAGTAGTATTGAGGTCAATAGTACTATTATTTTCTAATCCTCACCCAAGGATAAATTTTTTCTACTGATTTTTGTGGGGGAGGGAAAGAGGAGGACAAGAAGTTGGGGCTGGGGAGAGAGGTGAGAAACATCAACAGACTGCCTGCGTCCCAACCAATCAAACCTGCAACCTAGGTATATGCCGTGAGCAGGAATTGAACCCACAACTTTTTGGAGTACAGGATGACACTTCAACCAACTGAACCACCCGACCACGGCCTAACTACTTTTCTTATAATACAATTCATGAACCGATACAGTGTGCAATTCAAAAGAGAAATACTTCGAGCATGTAGCAATTCTAAAGTCTAACTATTTAAAGGCCACTACATAAACACAGTACTTTATTTATTCCTTTCCTCCTAAGAACGTGTTTGGATGCATTTATATAAAAGCTTATATTATTTGTAACTCCTTGGTAAAATCCAAATTTTGACATTTTGAATGACTTGCATTTGTAAGCACTAGTGATGGTACAGTTGAACTTACTACAGTTTAAATGTCAAACTATGCAAACGGACAAACTGAAAGGTCACTTTTTGGAAAAATACAACATACGCAAAAGAAAACAGGAAACAATCTTATCTGCGAGAACTATAGCAACCTGCAACTTTTTAAAAGTCACATTCTTGTGGACAAAATTCACCAACTAAATATAATCTAACATATTTCTTCTACAGTCAAAACCAAGAACCTCATTCCAGGAAAAAAAACAAACAAACTTCAAAGTACAAGATTAAAAAAACATGAGCAACTACATCAGAATCTACTGAAATTTTAAAAAAATTTAGGCCCTGGCTAGCGTAGCTCAGTGGATTGAGCGCGGGCTGCAGACCAAAGCATCGCAGGTTCAATTCCCAGTCAGGACACATGCCTGGGTCGCAGGCCATGGCCCCCAGCAACCGCACATTGATGTTTCTCTCTTTCTCCCTCCCTTCCCTCTCTAAAAATAAATAAATAAAATCTTTAAAAAAATTTATGTTCTTTTCATATGAGACTATGAGACTTAGGCCCTGGTGGGGTAGCTCAGTTGGTTAGAGCATCATCCTGATATGCCAAGGTTGCAGGTTCACTCCTTGGTCAGGGCACATACAAGAATCCACCAGTGAATGCATAACGAGTAGAACAGCTCCTCAATGTTTCTTTCTCTTTCTCTATCTCTCAAATAAAAACAAACAAACAAAAAACAAAACAAAACTATGAGGCTTAGGTTTTTCAGCAGTACCAATCAATGCACTGTGCTGATTTACAAAATAAGTTATTCAATTTCATGTGTCAACTATGTAACAAATTTACAAATTAAACAACTCTTAAAAGGCTTAAGATCATTAAAATTATATGTTATTTTACACTGAACATCCACATAATGAAATGAGAAATGAAATGAGGACTTTCTTTGGTACACAGCTACCAAAGAAAACCTCGAGTATTTAACACTAAGTGCCCACATGCCAGGGACCATGAGAAAGGAATGCATAGGAGGACACAAGTCCTGCACTCAGGGAGTCTGGAATTTAGAAGTGCAAACAGAAGGGGTAGAAAGTGTGTAGTGGTAGGGATGCCAAGGTAAGGCATAAAGAAAGAACCATGAACAAAATAAAACCATGAAATGACTGAGTACTAAACTATACAATATAAAGGAGAATTATAAATTTAGATCAGAGGAAGTTATTAGTGGGCTAAAAGAGGAAGTAGTCATTGACCTGGGTGTGCCTCAAAGAATTAGAAAAGCATTTGAAGAAATAAGGGAGAAAGATCAATGCTGTTCTTTCCCTCTAGATTTTGCTGTATACTTAAAATTTTTTCATAATGAAATTTGGGGGCAACTCTATGTAAAATCAAAAAAAGAAAGATAATCTGAATGAGAACTGACCCAGAAAAGAAAAAATAAATGAAGCAGTAAACAGAGTTCCCTTAAACTTCAAAAAGTGAAAAACAAAGGAAATAATGAACCACCATATATCTTGTGTATCAATAAGTGTACACATTATTTTAATCAGCCTCATTCCATTATGTGAAGGAGAATAAAAGTAAAAGCTTTACAATCCCGTTTCCACAATAAAGGAGTGACAAAAAAAGTTTTGTTTAGCAACAAAACTATGTTAAGGACAGCTAAGATTTCCTAATTTCCAGTCCTATAATCTATCCATTATTTTACACACTACTTTACTCATTAAGTATTTTGCCCTGGACTTACTTCATCAACAACCTCAATCTCCCATAAAAAAAACACAACACTGGGATGCTACAGCTAGTTTTAAAATGTCTATTTAAAGTATGCTGCAATACATAAGGGCCAAATGAATCTCATTTATTTAAACCACAAAATTTTTATGACTAGACTATGTGGACTTTCCAGTAAATTGAGATGCTACTATTCCAGTGTGTCATCTAGCCAACAAGCCATTCTAATGGTCAGAAGGAGAGAGGATGATGCTTGGGCAAATTTCAAAGCTAGTCATAGTTATAGAAATTCATATATAAAACTTTTTAGTGTATTATCTAAATTACTTTGGTTGAATGATAATAACTGCATAGATAGGTACAGAAATGCAAAGAAAAACACATACTTAATATATCTAAGTGAAACACATAAAATAATCACATTCATGAATTGCACTAGTAATTATGCCCTATTAGTAAAAACTTACAAACTTTCTCAGGAATTATAAGTAAATTACTTTTAACACCTAAATTTTTCCCTTCTCTAAATTAGTAAGATCTTATTAGTTTTTTCACATTTACAGATGGGTATCTATGTTTATTAGTCTATGCCAAACTATATTAACACTCACAATAAACTAGAAAACACTCATTGGTCCAGCATCTAGGGACAATGAGATCCTCTCTCACTTCCTTCTGTTTTCCCACACCCAAAGGCATAAGAGAGTCTCATGCTCTCTCCCATTACACCGGCAGCTGAAAACCCCTCTGAACAGCAGCCAAGAGTTCCCTCCCCCTTCCATAAAGATCCAATACTGAATTAACTGATCCCAGTTACATAGTATACAGAAGGAAGTAACTAAGTTCCTTCCAATCTTTTCATATGTGTCTACGTGTGGTTGATAGGAGCAGGGAGTTTTGAATGGAGGTACAAAAGAGCCAAGGACAACCTTCAGCCCTGTAAAGTGGCAGAGCACAAAAAGCAATGCACCTGGCATGGAAGAGCAAAGTCTCAATCCCAGCTCTGTCACTTTCTTAGTTGAGTGACCTCCTCCACCTAGCATTTTAACTTGCCGAGTTCAGCCTCTAAAAGCACCTCTAGGAAACTACCTTAACTTAGCAGTCTTTGACACTAGTCATGGTCTTGTTCTTTTGGGGTATATTTTATTGATTATGCTATTACAGTTGTCCTAATATTTCCCCTTTTCCCACATCTACCTGGTACCCCACTTCTCTCCAGCAATTCCCCCCACCCCCGCCCTAGTTTACGTCCATGGGTTGTGCACTTAAGTTCTGTGGCTTCTCCACTTCCTATACTATTCTTAACACCCCCCTGTCTATTTTGTACCTATCAATTAATGTTTCTTAATCCCTGCACCATTTCCCCCATTCTCCTGGTTCAGCCTCCCTGCTGATAACCCTCCATATGATCTCCACATATATTATTCTGTTTCTGTTCTAGTTGTTTGCTTAGTTTGTTTTTATTTTTTAGATTCAGTTGTTGATAGTTGTGAGTTTGTCATTTTACTGTTCATACTTTGGATCTTTTTTATAAATAAGTCCCTTTAACATTTCATATAATAAGGGCTTGGTGATGATGAACTCCTTTAGCTTTACCAATCTGCCCTTCAATTCTAAATGACAGCTTTGCTGGATAGAGTGAGTAATCTAGGTTGCAGGTCCTTGCTTTTCACCACTTTGAATACTTCTTGCTAGTCCCTTTTTGCCTGCAAAGTTTCTTTTGAGAAATCAACTGACAGTCTTATGGGCACTCCTTTGTAGGTAACTCTCTGCTTTTGTCTTGCTGCTTTTAAGGTTCTTTCTTTATTTTTAACCTTTGGCATTTTAATTATGATGTGTCTTGGTGTGGTCCTCTTTGGGTTCATCTTCTTTTGGACTCTCTGTGCTTCCTGGATTTGTATATCTATTTCCTTCACTAAATTAGGGAAATTTTCTTTTACTATTTTTTCAAATAATTTCCAATTTCTTGTCCTTCCTCTTCTCCTTCTGGCATCCCTATGATTCAGAAGTTGGCACATTTGGAGATGTCCAACAGTCTTATTCTCTCATTTTTTTAAATTATTTCTTCATTCTGTTCTGGTTGTTCATTTCTTCCTCATGTTCCAAATCATTGATTTAAACCCTGGCTTTCCTTCACTGTTGGTTCCACGTGGATTTATCTTTATTTCACTTAGGGTAGCCTTCATTTCTTCCTTTATGCTTTTGCCATACTCAATGAGTTCTCTGAGCATCCTGATCAACATTGTTTTGGACTCTGCATCTGATAGGTTGGTTATCTCCATTTCACTTAGTTCTTTTTCTAGGATTTTGTTTTGTTCTTTCACTTGGACCACATTTCTCTGCCTCCTAGATTTGGCAGCCTCCCTGTGTTTGTTTCTGTGTATTAGGCAGAGCTACTTTGACTCCCTGTCTCAGTGCATCTGTTAAGTTGTATGGGGGCAGAACCTTAGGTATTCACCAGGGAGAGGCAACCTGCTTCTACCCTTTGTGGCTCTGTATGTGGGTGGGGAGTCGGAGAGGTGACAATGCCAGTGTCTGGCTGCTGAAGGCTTGCTCAGCACTCCCCCGTTTCTAGTCACTTCACCCCATTCCTATATGCGACTAGCACCCCTCAAGCTCCTGCCCTGGTGGTAGTTCCCTGAGTAGGTGCATTTCCATGTAGGTGCATGTTTTAGGACCCTTTAAACATACTCTTCCCAAAAAACCAGCAGTTTCTTCCACTGCCCCAACCCCCACTGGTTTTTACAGCCACAAGTTAAAAGGCTTTATTTTCCTAGCTCTGGAACTCTGGGCTGTGTGGTCTGGCCTGGGGCTGGGATCACTTGCTCCCAAGATGTCTCTTCCGATTTTTATCTACCACGTGTGAATGTGGGACTGCCTGTTTCACTAGCCACCGCTGTCACCTCACCACCACTGCCACACTGCACTCTCTCTGCCCTAGCTTCCAGTGTCTGCCCCTGCTACCCATCTGGATGGATATGACTTTAAATCCTTGGCTGTTGGACTTCCACACAGTTTGGTGTTCCAGCAGGTCTGGGTGTTTTTTATTTTGAGGTTAGTTATCTTCCTTCTTAAGGTTGTTCAAGGAGGCAAAGAGTGTTTACCTGCATCTCCATCTTGACTGGAAGTCCAGCCATGCTCTTAATCACTCCACAAAGCAGCTATATAGTATTAATGGATGGATCATTACCTCTACTTACCTTCTTCAGATATGTTATGTGATTTTTAGCACACATCTTCTTGATTATGTCTGTCTTAGATTAACATTTTAAATTATACTACCTGAGCCTATCAACAGGGAAATAATTATAGTGGTCATCAAAAACAAATTGGAATCAGTGTTTTATCAATAACATTCAGAAAATCAATAATGAACAATAAATTTCACTAAAGTACTTCATTAGCCATTCAGGAATTTATTACTTCTTATTCTCTAAAAATATAGATTCCCATGCTCCCAGGCACAAATACAACATGTACCATTATGTATTAAATTACTAGTCCAAAACAATGGTCATGTATCAGACTAAATATTTCAACCAACAAAATATGCCCTAATGGACAGTTAGTTACCATTTAACTTTAGTTACATTTTACTGATAATCATAAAACATGCTATGTAAATTTCTATAGCTCACCAAAAATCATATCACCCAATTTTTCCCTTCCTGCCACCACAAAATTTTATGTAATAGTTGAATAAATATTAACATTTATTAAATTCTCCTCAAATATATTTAAGTTACTAATACTATCAGTAACTTATTTTAAATTATGTTAAAATAATTGTTATTAAACATAATGTTAAAATGTTAATGTTAAAATTATTTTACCTAAAAAATACATATCAGTACTTTCCCAATTTATTAGCATTCTGAAATACTGAATAAATTTGAAAGAATTATAACTTTTTGAAAAGTCTAGGATCAAACCAATATAGAAACCAATTAAAACAACAAAATCCGATCTACTCTTTGGAGATATAGGACAAAAATGAGACTTCTGGAAATCTTATTAACATTAAGACAATAAACTAAACTTTGAAACAATTCCCAGCAGTGTTAATACTAAAAGTGATTCTTCTCCTTGAAGAGAAATTTAGGTAAAATAAGCATGTGTTAAAAGCCAACTCAAACAGTATTAAAGTGAAAATAAAAGACATCTGAAGACAACTTTACTGTCCCATAATTTTTTAAACCACTAGGAAAAAGATTTATGCTTAAAGTAGTATAAAAACATTAATTTAAAAAATGTGAAAATAAAAATAAGAGAAGAAAAATTAATGAAACACTTATGGCAGAGAAGGGAGAGTAGAACTCTAATTAACCAAAGATGAAAATAACAGAAAAAACATCAAGGAACTCATGTGCAGAAACATTTTTGGAATTTGCATCAAAAATTAATCATACAGAGTAACCATAATAAAATGAGGTCCCATCTACTATGTTAAAGCATAAGAAGTTTGTATCATTTTTTCCATGCACACTCAGTGAAGACTTTTCCTCCACCGTAAAAACACAAAAGGTTTTTGTTGGTGCAATTTACTACGCCTATTCTCAGCCCTAGGATATTTTTGTACCCAATCTCAAATTGGAAATGGGATGCTATCTGTCCTCAAAATGTCGAGTTATTGGCAGAAACAGAGCTCCATGTCTAATAGAACTTTTATGCTCCACCAGAAGTCTTTTAAGTGGTATTCTTGTTTATATTTAACTAAGACCACCTGTATTTTAAAGTATAAATTAAAACTTATGGGACACATTGTTCACTGACATAACCAATCTGAATGTCTCCACAGTATGAAATGCAGTCAGTCCTTACTTATCCCTAAACCTTATCACTAAACAGATTAATTCGTATTATGTATACCATTCATTTTATGGAATTAGTTTTCCAAGGTTAACTACACAGTGAATCCTACCTACCTTCCCACTACTGTAAACGCAGAGAAATGTCCCCACAGAAATAGACTCCCAAAACATTTAACATACTTTCAAAAGTGGATAATGCAGAGATACTCAAGTCTCTTTTAACACATCTCTTTTGCCCAAATTAATTACTTCTATGGCAGTTCCCAACTTAACAATGGTATATTCCAAAAATGACTTGTTGGTTCGTTTCTTTGGAGTCATGAATGACTTTCTGCTCCACAGAATCACCATTATAAATGGTGGTTAGGTGATACAGTGCAGTACTGTACTACAGGTACATTATAGGACACTCTGGCCTGGCAACCACCACTATGTATTTCATTATTTGTATCTTGTCTCATTCATTAAATAGAAGGAGGGGATTATGGCTGAATCATGGTACATAACAATTTAGTGATTTTTTTTAGTACTGCAATTTCTAAATAAGTGTATTTAATTGAAAAAGTTTAATCTTAAATTGGGGCCAACCACCTAAATTCAGTTTGAAAATAAGGTATCAAAAAATGTGTTCTTAGATATTCTTTAAAATGAATTTTATAATGCAAAGAACAACAAAGTACTATTATGGGTAATTCACAGAAAATTATAGAATCACTTTATTGCCATAAAATCTAAGAACTTCTAAAATATGTTCACATGTCAGGAACAAATTTTCTTTTCTTTTTTTTTATTTATTGATTTGAGAGAGAGAGGGGAAGGAAGGGAGGGAGAGAGGCAGAGAGAGAAAGAGACAGACACACACAGACAGACACTGATTTGTTGTTCCACATATTTATGCATTCACTGGTTGATTATTTTATGTGCCCACATCCTTGGCTTACTGGGATGACACTCTAAGCCACTGAGTACCCAGACAGGGTCAAATTTTCATTTTAAGGATAATAAAAGATACAAGTAAACTATTAATGCACTCATTTCCCCACCAAAAGTAAAAAAAAAATATATGACCAGTGTTGATCCTTACCCTGGCATATGAGTCATTAACAAAAACTCTACAAAACTATTCCTCAAAATTATCATATCCCTATAAAGACATATAATCAAGTTTCCTCAAAGTAACATTAAAAGGGGGAGGGAAAATGCTTCCTCTTCAGACAAACTAATTGTGGTCTGTGTCTATATATGGTGGCCTAATTCATGTTTATGGGGGCTGGATCTAAAGATTTCATTTATTGAGTTATTACTATTGAATTAACTAGCCCTGATAAGTCTCAATCATAAAAATAAGAACATGACCACAAGGATGTTCTAATAGTTATTTGAAAGCCAGGAATGTACTTTCCTCATCATGCCACATGCCTTCTCCACACTTTCATTTACTCATTTCAGATAAAATTTGCAAACACATCAAGAAAGTATTTTACCAATTCCTACATGATGATCAATGCGAACTGGCTAAATCCAAATATATGAGAATCACCAGAATGCAGAAACTTCTTGGCACGTATCAACAGGCAGCATGATGTACTGATGTGCAAGTTTTCACAAAACTTTCCCTGAATTTTTAACAGCACCACACATACCTTTTTGAAACTCCTACCTCCCCAAGACTTCTAGGACCTCATCACTCTCTCCTGGTTTTCACTGGTCTGATCACTAGCTTGCCTTTCTTTTCACAGCAGGTTCCCCTAGCTCACCTACGTGTTTCCCAAAGCATGGCATGAATGCCTTCAGGTGGCACATATATAATAAAGAATCGTGTCATGAGAAAATCAGCATGTCAAGTCCTCAAACTATGTCTGCATTTCATTCCGTTTTTTTTTTTTTTTTTTTTTAATTTAAACTGCGTAGACTCAGGCTCAGGAGTTAGCAGGCACCAGTATGTAGCTGAAATTCAATACTATTATTGTTGTCATTATCATCACTTTATTTTCCATTGGCAACTATTTAAAGGAAGTGATTTTAGTTTGCAATTTATAGTACCAATATAAAATGTCTCTGTAAAATAAGCGTATTTAAGTAAGAGAGTCATTTAAAGAAAGATTCTGCATTTTAGAGTGGTCCTCAAAGAACAGATGTGTCAGAAACATTGCTCTGACCCGAACTGTGGCTGGTTTTAAACTCAATTCTTTCTCCACCTTTTCTCATTTCTGTGATAAACCCAAATTCTCAGCTAAGCTCCAGATTTCAATGCAGTACCAGCACATGTAATTCAACACCTCCAAACGAAACCTATTCTCTTCTGGATCACCCCGCACCTCCACCACTTCCATCCTCACCATCAAAAGCCAACTAAATTCTCCTTTACCACCACCACTCACACACTCTGAAAAGCTAGGCATTAGCTTTGACTCATCCCTCTCTATTCCCTGCTTTATTTATTTGTTTGTATAGTATTCTAGCAGTTACTAATTCATTAATTCCACCATTCATTCATTCCACAAAACCCCTGTTGTGTTCTTGCTGTATATGAATAAAATTGTGTAATTCTAGAAAGCCATTGCTTTAAAAACTTCATAATCTGTAAGAAAAGGTAGATAGCCTTATGGATCCTTTCTCCAAAAATGGAGGTGTGGGGTGGAAACAGGAGGATGTAAGATGGGACAAGCATCCTAATTTCAGACTCTCATTATGTCTGCCTGGCCTCTAAATTGACCTTCGTGAAGGTCATTGCCCAATACATTAAACATACCTTATATACAGTGTGGCCAGAATAATATTTCTGAGAAGTTTCCTTTACTAAATTACTCTTCTATCTGACAGTCTTTAATGGATCTCTATTGTCTACAATAAGAGTTGACTGCTCTTACAGCTTTTCAGGGACTTCTATAATCTAGCTACAATTCTACAAGTATAAAAAATTTTAAATAGTATTATCATGAGACAAATATTAGTGTTTTATCAGAAAGTTAAATAAATCAAAACTACTTAAGATTAAAAAATCTGGCATTCTGTTAAGAATCCTCTCGGGCATTGTTTGTTAATACTTCTTATAGAATTCAGGGGTTTTTCACTCCATTTTTTAAAGACTCCATTCTAAAGCACTATATAAAGAACCTAGGTTGTGTCAAGTTAGTCTAGCTAATCAAAAGGTATTAACAGATCTATCCATACAAATATATACTTCTATTGAAACAGAGATATGGGAAAATAATTAATGGGATTTCTTGATAAAAAGTTAATATTAGCTGGTAAGTGCCAGGCTTTCAGGCACAAAATAAATTAAGCTGAGTATGTTCAACATACAGTTTTTGTTCTAAGTTCTCATTAGTCTGAAGCAATTGCTCCTCTTGTTCTATAACATATCACCTAAACGTTCTTGGTTCTATAATATTTAGAAGGTCTTTACACAGCGCTTATAAATGCCATTTCCTTTCAGTCACTTCTACCCAAGAGTACGTGTTCTTTGATGACAGAGACAAACGACACAAGAAGTCCCTGCTCACTAGTGCTTTTCAGCTCCCAGGGAACACCCCGACCCCTAGGGTATTTACCTAGGCATCAAAACCTAGAAGCAACAGGCTGGCGTGGGAGAACCAGATACTGTGAGGGTTAAATGCCAGGTCAGCACTTAAAGACCCTGGGAGTGACTCCTTAAATTTTGTGCCCTCGGTGCCTCCTTGTTTCACCCTAGTCCTGGCCCAAAGGAGAGCCACAGATACTGCTAAACATCCTACAGTGCATTAGGACAGTCTCCCACGACAATTACCTGGCCCAAAATGTCACTAGTGCTAAAGTTAAGAAACCCTGGTAATAAAAGAACACTAAGTGAGAAAGAATCCCAGCTCTGTAACTTATTAGCTAGGAGCCTTGAACAAATCATATAACCTCTGGAAGAGAGTTTCCTTTTGATGGATAACATGCTTATGTTGAAGGATTTAGGTGGATAACTGACACAGCCATCTTTAGTCACTCTACAAACGTTAGTTTCTATTCTTCAGAGTAAGTACAAAAGTCTTCTCTATCAGAGGTAGAGAGCTCTGGCTCTACCAAGACGATTCCAAATATAAAAGACACATGGTACTACAATTTATTTACTGTCTGAATCTCCCATCAAAGTCTAAGCAACTTGAAGGCAGGGTCCTTACCTTACAGGACTTTGTATCCTCAGCCTCTACAACAAAGTAAGTCTCTTTTAAGTGGAAAAATAAGCTCTTAGTATATACCCACAACATCAAAGCAATTCATTGCATTGCATTGTGGAGAAATATCAAAGAATATACAAAAACAATTTTGTTCTGGAGAAATTTTTTTTTAAATATTTATTTATTTTTTTAGAGAGGGAAGGGAAGGAGAAAGAGAGAAACATCAATGTGCGGCTGCTGGCCTGCAACCCAGGCATGTGCCCTGACTGGGAATCGAACATACGATGCTTTGGTTCGCAGCCTGCACTCAATCCACTGAGCTACGCCAGCCAGGGCTGTTCTGGAGAAATTTTAAAATAGTAAGACATGCCTAACAACAAAACAAAATTATAGATATAACATAAGGAGACACTCAAAAACAGCTCATGGATTTATGGGTAAGGCTCACACAACTAGCTGAGGTCACAAATGAATACCAATGAGATGCACACAAAAGTTAGAATTAAACAGATTTAATCAGAGGAGGCTTATTTTTATTAGTATAATCCTTCAGAGTACATGCAGCTAATATCTTACAAAGGCAATGAAACTGTACACTTAAAGAACAAACATCAAAATGACAAGTGCTATCATTTGTCATGTTAGCAATACTCAGCTAAATTTCATAATTCAGATGATGATAGCATATAATAGGCTGAAAGGCCATTTTAAACAATTTTTTAAACTACATTAGATTTTGATGGAAGCTTATCAAATTCCTGACATCCACAATCCATCTTAATTATCTTAAATGGCCTGAGACAGAATAAGACCAATAGGGATGATGCCCAAATGTCTGAATATTTTGCTGAAAGGCTGAGCTCAAGCATACCCAAAGTGTGTTAGAAGCAACTTTTTAAATGCATAAATATAACAATTATTTTTAAATTAACAGTTTTAGAAAAATAGTAGTTGCTAGCTAAACCTTATATAAATATGACGCTAAGTTTGCAAATGTCATCAGAGTTTTAAGATCCCTTTCTAAAGTAATAGTCTGTTTTGCTTGGTATCTTAATTTGCCTTTAGCTTCAAAACTAAACTTGCCAACACTATTCCTCTCAAAACCTCAGGAATTCCATTACTAGTTTTAAGCTAAATTAAAGGAAAAGAGACGCATTCACTCCATGGCAGAAGTATGCACAAAGTGTTTGTTGATGCTCATAAATAGACTGAGAAATTTAGACATGTCTGAAGGACAGCGGCTGCATAGTGAACTCTGTTCTGCTCTGCCATGGAACCAAACAGAAAGAGAAATACTGCTACTACTTCAAGTGAGACCAGCAGAGATACCTTTAAACCAACGAGGATATAACAGAACATTCTCTTTAAGTCAGAGCCTCTGTGTATGTTTCACTTCAGGTAAGAATGGTTAGAGTACTCATAAAAATATCCACATGGAACCAAGATATTACCATCCTCTCCTCAAAAAAACAATGCTTAAAATGCCCTCATCATTGCCCACCCACTTGCCTACAAAAATTTTTTTAAAAAGAACAAACTATAAAAGCTTAACACATAGATAGACTGGTTGTCTTATCACTCAAAATCCTCTCTTCCATTCCGTGTCTCCATTCGCAGACTCTATAAACCTTCCTGATGGGTACACTCACTCACTCTTCATCTCTTCTCCACTACCTCCAACAAGCCCAGATTCATCTCCACTCACCTGCAACCCAGCTGTCAGGGTCCTATGGATGGGACTAACGAACAAAGAAAGTTACTATGACGGAAAAGAAAGGAAAATTCCATCTTTCCCATTTCCCTGCTCCCCCCTTTACCCTTCCCTAACCCTGCAGAGTAGCAACAGCAGCAGGAATAAACCACCTTAAGTTCATTCAGTTGCTCTTTCTCACTTGTTACCCCTAACTCAGTTCACTGCTCCTTCTAGGCATTCTGCTCCTTGGGCTGACCACCCTACATAACTCTACTCAACTCTATTTCCCTGCCTCAGGTCATGGAAGTCACAACCAAGGTCCTAGATTTTGGGGAGATGCAGCAGGATGAATGGAGTTTCCAATACTGGGTGGTTCGAATACAATGTGGTACGATGGGTTACATCATTTTTATTGCCTGATCTAGTAAGCTAAACACCTTTCTTCCGTGACTTACTGGAAAAATAGGCTCCTAATTCCAAATTCCCCTTTTTAAGTCCTGATTTTCCCCTATCCTTAGCCAAAATCCTTTTAAACAATTCATTTGCAAGACAGAAGCTACCTATAAAGAAGTAAAATTACAATAACTACTAGTAATCAAACCAATACATTTTTGACAAAGTGAACAAGTGAATACGAGTAGTTTGTACAACATGAGTGACCCATTCTTGCAACCACATAATGAATAAAAATAAACCTAATACAATTACTGAGTCATTAAAAAGAATGAAACCTCAACCATTTGTGACAGCATGGATGGACCTGCAGGGTATTCTGCTAAGTCAGTCAGTCAGTCAGAGAAAGATAAATAACATCTAATTGCACGTATATGTGAAATCTACAGAACAAAACAAATGAACAAACACAACAGACAGACTCATAGATACAGAGAACAGACTGATGGTTGCCAGAGGGGAGGAGACTTGGGAGACTGAGTGGAAAAACTGAAGAGATGAAAAAGTACAAACTGGCAGTTACAAAACAGTCATGGGGACGTAAAGCACGGCATAGGGAATATAGTCAATAACACTGTAATAACTGTGTATGGTGTCAGGTGGGGACTAGAAATAGCAGGGGAAACACTTTAAAGTATATAATTGTCTAGCCACTATTCTGTACACCTGAAACTAACACATAAAATTACTGAATTTAAACTGTAATTGAAAAATAAAATAAATTCAATTATAAACAGCATATAACTAGCAATCATACTTTTACAAAAGTACCTTAGAAAACTAATATCTAACTTGAGAAATGAATACACCAAGAAAAACAATTTGGCAATGCCTATCAAAATTGTTACTGCATGTATCTGTTGGCACAGAAATTTCACCTCTAAAATTTGAAGTGCTGCTATATTTGCACAAATGTGAAATATGTATACAATACTTGTTGCCTCATTATTTATAAAAGCAAAAGATAGGAAACAAGCCTAATTTATAGTACATTCAATACAATGAATACTATGCAACCAATAAAAAGAGTGGATATGGTTATAAATGTAGGAAGAAAATTTGGTACCAACAGCAACTGGGTACAACCTCAGTGGAGGGGACCTAGTAGACAAGGAGGTAAGGAAAAGAGACTTGCTTTTCACAATAAACCTATCTGTACCTTTAAATTTTGGGTTGTGTATACATATTACCCTTCTGTTAAAAGTAAGTTAAAAATTGGTTAAAGCATTTAGACCATTTTCTCCAATCCTCTGACACATCCATCATACATAGTTTTACTAACCTCATCTGCAGGCAACATTCATTAAGACTGAAAATCTAAACTACTAGAGGTTACCGATAACCAATATACTACAGTAGAGGGCTCATTTCCTCCTTAAGCAAAGAGATACAACTATGGCAACTTTGCATCAATCAAAACTAAGTATAATAGGTGAAAAAAATAGATGAAAAATTTGTAAAGCAACCCTCATTACAGAAATGAAATTAGATGTAATCTAATTTTGTCAGCACTTTAAAAACTATGCTTCATCAAAAGGAAAAAACTAGCTGGAATTTCTGATTAGGGTCTAAATCTCAATGGCTGCATGCACCAGAAATATTTTGTAAAGAACCTAAGAAGTGCCAAAACCATTTGAATCCAAAAGGCAGTTCACAACAAGGTGGGGGGGGGGGGGGGGGGGGCCGGGCAAAGTCATACGCAGTAAGTTTCAAACTCTGAAACAACCATTTCATGATACCACTTTTCTAACGGAATTTTCCCCTTTAGCTCTTAAATTCCAAGATTCAACATAGTTGTCCTTCAGTAATTAAAACTCAAGAAATTGAATGAAAGAAACAGTTCAAACTCTTTTTCAAGCTAATTTTTAAATGTAGCTATTTAATGAGATTTTTGGTTTTGCTACTAAAGAAGTTAATATAACAGCAGCTAATACTAAGCTGGTCTCCCTCTTCTTCCTCTGATTCAAAAGTATTATAATCTGTTTGATTATAAAACCAGAAAAAAGAAATCTTGAAGAGGGAGAGTACATAACATAGTAACATTTGGGAAGAGAATCACATTTATTTTGTAAAAAAAAAGATCATTTCACTGACTCTCGTTATCAACATTATGACTTGGCCATGTAAGCACACTGCTATATCACTATGAACAAATTTTAATTTTAAAAATTTAACAATGTGTTTAAACAAAAAATTCAAACTATACAGCCCAAAAGTTTGCCATCAAAATCAACTACAGTCTCATGCTAAAATATACCTCAGTAAATGAAAGATGCTAGCTGGCATATCAAAAAATCAGTACATTCCTTTGCCAGATTCAAACACTCAGACTAATGCCAAAAAGCAAACAAGCAAATAAAACCCAATCTCATGAAGTAAATGTACACTTAAAAAAGCAGGAGGTAAAAACTGCCTCAGAATTAGTATTACATAGCTTGATATTTCCAAAAAAAAAAAAGGACGAGAATATTATCAACTGATAATTTTCCTTTTTATTCTGTATTATTTTATATTTATGGCTCGAGAGTGTCTGAGGTACTTGATACTCAAAGAGTAATGCTAATCATAGTATCAATTATAATCATATCAAAGTCAGGGATTAACAACTACACATGAATATTTAATATCCCATCAGTGGTTTCCAATCTTGAGCACAGGACCACTAAGACAAAAACTTAGAGTTCCTTTCAAGATTTAAAAATAGCCTAATAGTCTCACAAAATGTATGCAAGAATGCTCTGTACACTAAGATAACCAAACTGCATTTTGAGGGCTGGAATTAAAACTTAATGTAGTAATAGCAATTCTCTCATAGTGATTAGAAGTTCTGATTATAGTTATAGTCTTCAACAATAAAAACAGAAAACTCAATGAATAATTATGTAATAAACATATTTTATTTTGTAGAACAACTTCTTTGGATTCTAACAACTGAAAAGTAGTGGTAATAGTGTACTATAGGTTTTTTAATGTTCTAAAATGCAAAATGCAAACTAAAAAATACATTCCAAACTATACATATTAATAAAATGTTTAAATTTATCAGGAAAAGGTTTGTTGTGTGCCCTGGGTGAGGACAGAAAGATACTTAGGAAATATATATTTATATATACACACAATATACATATACATTTATATATATAGTGTATACACACACACATGTATATATACTATACACACACACACACTTTTTTGTAGATCCTAAAGGCTCAATTGGTGCTTCAAGAAATAAGTAATGACTAAAGAGAAGATGACTAATCAGATCCCGACCATGAAGGAAATTTAACAGGAAGAAGAGTCTACATCTGTGTTCTCCAAACTCCATTTTCCCTCCTTACACCCTTATTTCACAGTTACCTCAGCAGTACAACTCTGCAAAACCTTAGCTACAGTTCTTACCTATACATATCCAATATAAAATAAAACAAATTATAAGCCAGATTTTCACCTTGAAATGTACCCTCATCTTTTACATTGCATTAGTGCTAAAGAAATACTAAGGAGCAAAATGAAATTAGGACCCAAGATGTAGGATAATTTCAAGAACTACCCTAAACATGACTTGAAGACCAATCAAGAATACTTAATGACTGGGTATAAATTAGATAACATCTAGGCATCTAGCACCTGCACAGCAAGTAAGGGAACATGATGCTATGTGTGAACTTACAAAAATCTGAATACAAACCCCTGGGCTCCATCAGTCTTACCTGTCTGACCTTGGGAATGTTACTTATCTCTCTGAAGACTCAGTTTTCTCATCTATAAAATGGAAATAAGAACAATAGTTTAGTAGAAACTCTTTTAACAGACTTCTACTATATCAACTACTAGAAACACAGCTCTTCAATCCCTCCATAAATCACTCCCTAATGCCTACCCCAGGCTGGTCACTTGGACCTAATAGAGTCTTCTAATAAGGTAGACCACTTTCTTATATCTCCACCCTTTTGCTCTCACCAAATGAGCTGGACACTTAACAAGAGCCAGCTGTTTGTTCCCAAACCAGTTTATGCCAACTGGACTTGTTATTGTAATTATGTAATCTAAGATTATGTAAACTGATGAGGTATGAGTGTGAAAGGGGTTGTTTCTCTGAAATTCTGTTAAAAGTTCAAAAAGATTCAAAGGCTAATTATTTTTTAAAAGCTATTATGGAATTAAGTGTATGTAAGAGCTCTAAAAGAATTTTTAAAAAGCCTAAAACTGTGAAGTTTTTAACACACTAAAAGTGCCTTTTAATTCTCTTTTCTAAGAAAGATACTTATCAGATCATGCTTCACATGGTATGGATTGTGCTGAAAAGACACTCCAGAGCTCTTATCAAAGGACTATCCACAAAGAAAAACCTTGACCATATGGGGGAAAAATGGTAAAAGAGTGTATATCCAAGTTAAAGTTAAAAATACATTTTTTTGTGAATCCCAGCTAACCAATTTTCAACATCACATATGAGATCTTCATATGTAGCTACAGCAAAAAAATTACAGGAATATTCTGGGAGGCAGTTATTTTATTTATTTACTTTTAGAGAGAGCAGAAGGAGGGAGAAAAAAAGGGAGAGAAACATCAGTGTGCAATTGGTTGCCTCTCACACTCCCCCATTTGGAGACCAGGCACATGCCCTGACTGGGAATCGAACTAGTGACCTTTCAGTTTGCAGGCTGGCACTCAATCTATTGAGCCACACCATCCAGGACTGGAATATTGTAAAGACTAAATAAAGTATTTAAGCGCAGTGCTTGGCACTTAGTAATATTCATTTAAAAACTTCTGCTTTACTTAAAGGGTTTTGTTATTGTCCTGATGGTCTACTGTTCTAAGAATACATATAGAAAAGTAAAAGATACACACTCTCTTTATTACTCTGTTACTTTGTATTCACATATATTATTTATACTGCATACATCCTTAGCCATGTAACTTCTGTGGTAGCCATTAAAAAAGTGAAGACAGCCAATACTCTTAAGAGCCCCAGGAGAGTGTAGTCACCCAGGGTTACATTCAACTATAAGGAAACATTATGGTATTGCATTAACATGTCAGCATGAGCTGACATGAACACAGGAAAATATGAATAAGGTGTGGTGTGGTAACAGTGGACAGAGCAGCAGCTCTCTGAAGAGGGAACAGACATGGGAAAAGGTCAAGGATCCAAACTGAGAAAAGTAACTAGAAGATAATGGCAGAGACCAGGAAGAGAAGCAATGAGAAAACTGGCAATCCTTTTGTAGGCAACAAACCTGTAAGCTAAAGAGGTTCCAGGTATGGTAAAAGGATGGAACTGGTGAGTCAACCTCTTGCTCAGAAATGTTGAACACTGGCACAGGTATTAAAGTGCTTTTCCAAATTACTTAAAAGCGAAATCACATTTTAAAAGTTCATGTCATTTTGACATTACAATCAATTTTACTCTTCATAGAAAACTGTTACATAAAGAAATGCACTCTAAAATTAGAACAATGAAGTACCTTTTTCACCCATTAAGTTGGGGGAGGAAGTGCGATAACACTAATATCTACTCTGACAAGGAGACAGTGAAATAGTACTAATGGTACCATCCTTTAGAGAAACAATTTGACCAAATGTTTCAAGACTAAGAAACCCTCATATCCTTTGGCTCAGTATCACACATCTGGGAATCTGCCCCAGGAAATAACTAAAAATATGAAGAAATCTATATGCTTAAAGGCTTTTTCAAGCAACATTTCTTATAAAAGCAAAAATCATGATGGTGACAGAGAACACACTTAATATTTTAAGTTAAAAAAAGCAGCAAGCAAAATTAAACATATACTATAACAATGACATAAAACTTCATATGGAAAAGGCTATAAACAAACTCCAAAATGATGACTCTATTAAGATATGAGGTTCAAAATATGTTTTTTTCAATCGTTTAACCATTTTTAAATGTTGTTTTACTTTTAGAATTAAAACAAATTATATTTTAAAATATGCATCTCAAAAGGTTACATACAAGATGATTTCATTCAGATAACATCATCAAAATGACAAAACTAGTGGTAGGTGTGTGTGTGAATGCACAGAGGTAACAACAGGAATTCTGTATCTTGATTGTGGTAGCGTTTACACAAAACTATACATGGAATAATATTTCACAGAACTACACACCCACACCCACACCCACAGAAATGAAGGTTTAAAATCTGTACGCAGTCTATAGTTAACAGTAATGCACCAGTATCAATTTCCCGGTTTTCATATTGTATGACTGCTACATAAGATATCACCATTGAGAAAACTGAGTGAAGAGGATGTAAGACCCTACTATTTTTGCAACATCCTGAGTCTTTACCTCAAAAGCCAAAATAAAATAAAATAAAAAATGTGATTGCATGTATATTAGGCTTTGTTTTGAGGGGGTGGGAGATACAGGAATGTAAAATGTACCATGTAATATATAGGGTGGGGCAAAAGTGAGTTTACAGCTGTTTGTATGGAAAATAGTACAATAATTAAGGGTTGCCACCACCATGCTTTCTGGGGTACCTGTGTCTGGACGTTTTATCCCTGGCAGTGCAGGCCACCTTGCTTTATGGTGGAGGCATGGAGTTGGTGGTCACAGCCTCTGGGATGAACCACACTCTCGGGGGAGGCAGAGGAACCAAGCACCAGCTATGGCCAGTACAGTGGTAGAAGCTGGAATGACAATCGCTGATGCAGGGTTTGCAAGCCACTATGTTTCACAAAGTCATGAAGCATATGGAACCTCAAGTTAAACAAGTTTTTCAAAGTCCACCAAAATCTGCCTTTAGAGGTAGCTATTACAGAGGTGAGTTTGAACACAAAATGACAGCACAGGAAGCAGCATTAATACTAGGTCCCTACTGTTAATAAAGGAAAAATAAGAGATGCTCGTTGACAAAGTTAAGCTTTTAAATCACCCAGACAAGGGAGGATCTCCATATACAGCAGACAAAACCAATAAAGCTAAAGGTTTACTAGAAGGTCAAGCTAAAAAAACGATGCGAATATATGATGAATTTTAAGTTCTTATTACTTATGTATATGAGTACCAGCTTTTTATAATACAAAAAGCTACAAATTTTAAAAACAATTTAGCACAAATGAAGTCAAAGCCTTGGTATAAGCTTCTTAAATTTGAGGATTTTAAATCAGATTATAAAATATTTGGAGATTCATGCTCAGTAATTATGGATAAATACATACATTTGAATATAAAAAAGAAAACAATACAATAGTTAATAAATAATAAATGAGTAATAAAGTCTGTATTTTGCACTCAACTGAAAACCTACTTTTGCCCCACCTTGTATAATTTCCAAGACACTACCACCCACTATTCACCAAACCGCACAGGAAGCAAATGGCAGTTTTCAGATTGAACACAATTTACTTAGGTCAGTTTGATTACAAGGCTTCAATTGAAATGAAAGTATCGATCAATTTTCAGAATTAAAATTAGTTTAATTCTAAAACTTAACTAAATAATTAAAGCTTAATAACCAGTTTTGAACCTATACTTATATAACCAATTAAGCAATAGCGCTTGGAATTATCTCCCTTGCCAGAAGTTTCAACAAGTACAAATAAAATTTTTCTTACATATAGTCAACTTAAATACATAAGTGACTAATACAAAGGATATAACAGTTTATTGCCTCTGGACTGTGCTACATGACAGTAATGACATCTATCATAATTCATTGTTTTAACCTCAAAGACTACACCATTCTTAATATCCAGTAGCTCCCAATAACTATTACTGAATCAATTAGTCAATGGATGAATTCATGTTCTAACTAACACTCAACGCCTACGTTCCTCCAGCTTTAACTGAGAATGAGGATAGAAGGTAAGAAATAAGAGAAAAAAGAGGTAAATGTGGATAGGGTCTAGCTTCTATCAATTCACCAGGTCAAAAGATGACATTTAACCAACACTACAGCCTAATATCAATGCAAAAGTTAACCTGAGGAAAAACCTCAAATCATTTCCTTTGATTACCCAAATCTTAAAGACACGCCTAGAAAAAGAAATGAGTTAGTATCAGAAAATTAGCCTCACAAATCGTTATCACATAATGCTCTCGAGAAAGCCAAATTTTCTTTGCTATGTGCAAATCCATCAACTTTCTGATCTGAAAAATCTAAGCTTGTTATGCTAAGCATCAGAAACACCTTCCACATGAGCTTTAAGCTCTGAGCAACAACATATATTGTATACACTTACATATTATGTATTACGAATATATTCATATATAAGTATATAATATATAAATAATAATGCAATTACATTAGGACTACCACCATTTAAGACATTTAAGTCAAACAGCAATTCATGCCTATGTTGTTTATTCATTCAATAGTCAGTGATAATATAACGGTGAACAAGTCACAGATCATGTCCAAGTTATAGTCTAGCTAGTAACCTAAAGGTAACTATAGCTAGTAAAAAGAATCTTAAGAAAACCAGGTTTTGAATTTCAGTGCTTCCTCTTATTAACTATGTCTCTCTGTCTTAGTTTCCAGAACTATAAAAAGTACTGCTGTCATGAAGATTAAAGCCATAAAATACAAAAATGGCTGGCAAAATAAAAGACACTATACAAACGTAAGGTATACTATTACTGTACCTAACTTTTCATTAAGAAAAAACAAAACACTAGGATACCACCCTACATATTGCTTACTAGTTACAAAGGGAAGGAAATAGTAACTGTATAGTGAATAAATCAGGTAGCATCTTGACCTAAATTAAAATCATTAATAAGGGGCAAATGGACATTATTTATATCCAGATGTGATATCCTGAGAGGAATACATCACTCTTGTAGTAGTCTGACTGAAGGTAAATAAATAGCCTGACTCAAATCATGAGGCAAATCAGACCAAATCAGACAAACCCAAATTGAAAAACTTTTATAAAATAACTGACCAGTATTCTTCAATTAAAGACAAAGAAAAGCTAAGAAATTCTTCCCAATTAAAGGACAGTAAAAAGAAATGACAACCAAATACATGATCAAACTGAAAGAACTGAAATATAAAGTGTAGATTAAAGTATCAATGTTAAGTTTCTGGAATTTGATAAGGACACTATAATTACACATGAGAATATCCTAATTCTTAGGAAATATGCCCTGAGGTATTATGAGGCAAGAAAGCATACAACATACTCACTCTTCAATGGTTCACAAAAATAATGTGTGTATATGCCATAAGATAAATATAACAAAATGTTAAAAATTGGTGAATATGTGTAAAAGTTATACAAGAACCTACTGTATCATTCTTGCAACTTTTCTGTAAGTCTAAAATTATTTCAAAATAAAAACTTTAACTTCCAGGGGTTTACTCAGAAGCTCTAAGCTATACAATTTTAAAGTACTATTAAAAATTACTCTGCAAGTTGTGGCCGATAAGGCTCAGTTGGTTGGAGCATCATCTCCTAAACCAAGGGGTGTATGTGAGTTTGATTCCCAGTCAGGGCTCATATCCAGGGTGGGCCCAGTCCCCCGTCAGGACATGTATGAAAGGCAACCGTGTATGAGAGGCAACGGATTGATGTTCTTTCTCACATCAATGCTTTTCTCTCTCTCTCTCCCCCTCCCTTCCCCTCTAAAATCAGTAAGCATATCTTCAGGTGAGGAATTTTAAAAAATCACTGCAAAATTAACACAGAAAGAGTTCTAAGAAACTTCATACTGATATTAACAAACAAGAAAGTATGGCATGTGAGCAAAAGCCAGCAAAAACAAACAGCAAAATCATATCTGCAAAGATACTGGAATGATCAGATACAAAATATAAAATAAATATAGTTAATACGTTTTTAAGAAAAAAGTATCTCAAAAAACATGATCGCGAAAACCAATAAGACTGCAAAAAAGGACAGTCTTAAAAAAGAACTAAATGAAACTTCTGGAAATAAAAATATAGTACATGAAATTTATAAAAATGAACATGCTACAACACAGATAATAAACCTTGAAGACATCATGCTAAGTGAAATTAGTCTGACACGAAAGGAAAAATATTTTATGACCCACTTATTTGAGGTACCTAAAACAGTCAAATTCACAGAGACAAAGTAAAATACAGGGTCCAGCACAAGTAACACCCCAGTTCTATTACAAAATCATAAGCATGTAATTCTGTAACATAACAATATCACACTCAAGCACACCATGTGACATTTTAGATGAAATGTTTAAATTAAAACTAGAAATTCTTACGCCCATATTATTACTCTATCAACCCCACTCAAGCAGGTCTCACTTCTGCCGGACCCTGTAGTTGTTGCCAGGGGCTGGTAGGAGGGGGACTGGGGAATTATTAAAGACAAACGGGGAGGAGTATAAAGGGCTTCAAAGATCCTGGTGGTGTTTGATTTTCTGAGCTAATTAATGGTACATGGTAGTTCATTTTATAATTACTTAAGTTGTACATTTATTATAAGGTACACTTTTGCAATGAAAGTACATTTTAAATATCAACACAAAAGGAAAAAAAATCAAATGACCAGTGATCACTCCCTAAAATCTAGACTACTTCACAAAACTTGGTCTTTGAACTTGAAACAATAAGAAGATACATTGTTTCATTACACAAACACTTATCTTTGCCTATAATTGAACTGAGGAGTGGTGTGAAGATTTCTAATCCTCTTCTCCCTCTTGACTTCCTAACCCGAGAGAGCTATACTGTTTAATACAGTAGTCACTAGCTGTATGTGGCTATTCACATTCAAACTAATAAAAATTAAATAGTATTTAAAATGCAGTACATGTGTAGCATTAGACACATTTTCAGTGTTCAATATATGAAGATCACTATGTTGAACTGCACAGATACAGAACATTTCCGTAACTGCAGAAGGTTGTTAGTGCTGCTATTTTTATAATACTAGAAATATATTGATAATTAAATACTCTTAAAAACAAAAGATCATCTTAAAATTCATTAAATGTCCTGTGAAAATCATTTTATTTCTCTGAAACTACTGTTCCTTAGTAGTAGTTTTAAAAGCTTGCTGTTTGTTAAAAATATACAGAAAGTGTCAGGAGTTGTTCAATATTCCACCAAAACCACCAGAACAAAGGATTTCTTTTTAACAAACCAAAATTAAATTCTGAGTTGCCCAAAAAGTCCATTTAGGTTTTTTTCCATAAATAAAAGACACATTTTCAATTTCACCAATAACTATTGATTTGGATCTTTTGAGGATATCAGCTATCTCCTGCTATTTACTGGTTTCTAGTGAGAGAGGCCGGGGTGCTGCTAAACACCTTCCAATGCATAAGACAGCCCCACAGCAAAGAATTATATGGCCAAAATGTCCATACTACCAAGAAACTTCACAAACCACTTTTGATACGTTCAATCGGTCACAGCACCTTCTCCATATACCTGTACAAATCTTTTTTTGCATTTCAGTAGTAGTATTACCTTTCTTGAAATAATAAAGCAAAATAATAAAGATACACTAAAAATATCACATATCTTCTTCCATCTTCGATATTAAAATGGTTACACAAAAATTCACCAATTTTGATTTTTTTTAAACGCACGCTGATATGACAGCTGTCACAATAAAACCTAACAAAACTGTTTTGAATGCAGTTAAAGACGACTAAGCACTACTGGAGCCACTAAGGAAAAAAATAAAACTTTTTTGCCAACCCAATAGTTAAGCACAGTGTTACTAAACTGAATACAAGCCATGTCACAGAAACACAAACATTCACAGAATGAACATTAGCCCTTTTTTGGGGAGTACCAATTTTAATTGACAGTACTTTAAAACACTGTTTACATACATCTAAAATCACAAAATGCAAAATTCTTATGAATATTTAAAATAAAAGCCTATAGGCATCGTGCAATGTCCTACTTATGTCACTGCAGAACCAGCTCAAACTGGTCCCATCCTGTTTCTAACAAGATCCAGAACCAAAGTTTAAACCTTTGATACACCACTTGTGAACACTACTCAGGAGAAAAACTTGTGGAACCCCTAACTGCCCCTCCCTCCACACCCTCTTTTTCCGGAGCAAAGAACTCGGACGTGACCAGAACCTGAATACAGAACATTTTGCGAAGCTAAGGAGATCTGGTGTTGAAAACCCTTAAATTTTGCCCCAAACCCTGGATGGAGGAGACAGATCTGTGCCTTGCCCTCCAGTCTTCTTGCCAGCTGACCTCACAATATAAGCTTTTTCTCTCATCGGAAGCAGGTGTCATAGTACTGGCTTATGCTCATGGGGCAGCGAGCCCTTGCTAGGTAACAGAGCAAAACTGTATTTCTAGCTTCTGAGCATACCATTCATTTCTGCCATTAAGAGAACTTCATAGAAAAAATTTAAGCACTGTTAAAAACTTAAGCTTTGTTAAAATAAATGAATTCTGTATGATTATTTTTACTTACCAGAATCAATATTATACAACAAAACTCTATAAAACAATAACATCCTTGATATCTAAAGCAACAAACTTCCAGTTTTTGTGAAAACTAAAGGACAGGGGGCCTAAGCTATTTCAACCTAACATGAATTTGCTTCAGGAAGTCTAGCATACATTTCTATATGTTTCTATAGCACTCCCAATATTTAAAATTACTAATCAAAAACACTAAAAGGAAACAAATGTTAAGCCTTAATTTAACAGTCACTTATGCAAGGTTTGCACCTTTAGTTACCCCCACACACATTCTAAGTGAACCAGGGAGTCAATAAGCTTCTCATGTAGACAACTGAATGCAGTTTCAATAAGCACTTATGCTAATAATTGGTTTGTGTCCCCAGGAGGACTTCTGTGGCTCCACTTACATAACCGATTACGCAAAGTGCTGAACTATTCTTTCTCTAGGAAACATTCTGAATACTGATATTTGTACAAGGTTTACTTGCTACGCTAAATAAAAAAGCTTTTCTTGCTGTAGCTTCAAGGATCTTTCCTGCAGAAGAGGTGAAAAGGAAAGCCAGTTTCTACTACTCCACTATGTCAAAGGCAAGGTTTTTATCTTGTTGCCTAATCAACCGAGCAATGCACCCTCAGGCAGCCCCCACAGTTCGCCAATTTCCTCCTGGGACTCTGGTTGGGAAACACAGCCTTAAACAAGTAATTTCGAGAAACTTGTTTGAACTCAATTTAAAGCAATCTGAACTGCCCCTTGAAATGTGCTATAAGTAATGTAAAACTTGACAAAGTTAAATTCAATGGCTGTGAGAATCCCAATCAGTCCCCGTAGAGTAGTACAAGGGCAGACTGTACCACAAACCTAACTTTGAATATGCGTAAATATGTTGGATAAGTACTTTCCCCCAAAACCCTGGTTCTGTTTAAACCAAGATGATCAGATTTCACAGAACCATAATTTTAAAAAAATATATAATAAATCAAAGGTGCCACTTTTATTTTGCCGAGGACATTTAAAAAGAAAATAACTACTAATTACCATCACAATTATTTCATAAAAGAACTAATAGGCTTACACCAAAAATGGTAAGAGGTAATTTTAGAAAAAATATCTTTTTTTATTTTTAAAGATTTTATTTATTTATTTTTAGAGAGGGAGG